>CCAG010011850.1:0-60402 GCA_001077435.1 Glossina morsitans morsitans | reverse complement strand
GTGGAAGGCTGGTTTTCTTTAAATGCTGTTTCACAGCCTGCTACGAACTCTTTGCATAAATGGGTATGGAACAACTCGTGTTCGGTTACAATCACACCACAGAAATTACACTTTGGTCGCCAATTGTTCCTTCGTGCAAGGAATCAGCTTGCTGCAAACCTAGCTGACAAGCTCTTGCAAATTCTGAGCAGTAATGGTCCAGTAAATTATCCACTGTCTCATTGCAAAAAGCGCACTTATGGTGGTTAGGTTGCTTTGATAATGATAATGATGATGATGATGGTGATGATGATGATGACGGATTCATTTTAAATTTTTTATTTTTTATTTTAAGTAATGAACTTACTAACCGATTTGAAGGTTTTAGTATTTTTGAAAATAACTAAAGAGAAAACTCTGCTTATGTAGTATAGAAATGTTGGTGAACTTACCTTCAAGCGTTATCTGTAAAATTCCATGTCTTTTATTTTTCTCTATAAATACTTTTAAGTGTGGTCATAAGCATCGTTTGACCTTTTTTCATTCTCAGCGGGGTATTTATACGAATTAATAAAAAATAGAAATGAGGAAGGATCATAATACGCTTAAGTGTCCTGAAATGCGATATGCTGAAATAGTCGCATCACACAGTGCACTTTATTTGTTTCTTCTTCTTGGAAATTTGTGTGGACATGGGTATGCACGATCGTGTTTCTTTGTGCATATATTTTTTTCAGAGAGTCATAAATAATGTAAGTCCTTGAAGGAATCTTCGTTCGTTTGGTCATGGGGATGTGCATAATGAAGGAAAGAGTTCGTGGGAATTTGTGTAGACATGTGCATGCGCGATCGTGTTTCTTTTTGTACATATTTTGTTAGCGGAGTCATAAATAATGTATGTCCTTGAAAGAAATCTTTTTCGTTTGATCATTGAGATGTGTGTAATGAAGGGAAAATTGTTGGGGGGAAATTGTTTGTGACCGTAATATGAGGGAGTGTAATTGAAAAGCGGCGCATGTGATGAAATGCGATTGTCCCCATTGTAAGTAATAATCCGTGTTGTGTGGGAAGATAGAGTTTCATGTGGGATGTGTAGTAGGAATTGTGTTGTGTGTGTGTGTGTGTGTGTGTGTGTGTGTGTGCGTGTGTTCGGTTATGTGGTGGGAGCGGGCAAGCGTGCCGACGTTCCCCCATATATATACTACTCTCGGGAAGGACCCAAAAATTGTGAAGAGCAAAAACAAAAATTTTTTTCTTGCGGGCCAAAATTTGCGTCGACGTTCCCTCATATATATACTACTATTTGTAAAGCACTTCCTGTATCTAAGGAGTGTTAGTTATATCAAATGAGCACAAAAACTCGTCTTAAGGAAAATGAAAAAGTCCACTTATTAGCATCCATCACATATCTTATAGGTACAGAGAATACACTGTCCACCATTATTATTGCAGATACCTTCAGTTCATTAAATCCTCTCTGTTTGCTAATCGTAAATACTTCTTGAAATTTGTTAATTCAAAAAGAAAAATTTCTGCACATCCCTCGCATGTTTCTTCTAACGGCTCTGACGCCTCGGATGATTTTGAAATCTCAAATCTGTTTGCGGAGTACTTCCGACGAAACTTTTCGTCTGCTAGTTTTGATTCATCAGCAAATTACCCTTATCCTATAACTAACTCGGTTTCAATACCCAATTTGGTCATTTCTGATGACGACGTTTGTAATGGGTTGACTTCTCTGAAATACAGTTATGCGCCTGGGCCTGATGGAATTCCATCATGTGTACTTAAGCCTTGCGCTGTTGAGCTTTGTGGTGTTATCTCTAAGATTTTTAATTTGTCCCTGAATTTAGGTGTTTTCCCTTTGTGTTGGAGGAGTAATTATGTTATTCCTATTCACAAAAGTGGGAGTAGACAGCTCGTGGAGAACTATAGATGCATTGCCAAGCTGAGTGTTTTACCTAAACTATTTGAGAGAATTTTGACTCAGCATTTGGCCTTTGCCATCAAATCATATATTTCTCCACTCCAACATGGCTTCCGAAAAGGAAGATCTACGGTCACCAATCTATTAGAGTTTTGTGGTGATTTTTGTAAAAGGGTTCTGTGTATTTTATACTATGGGAAGATTCCCTATAAATCCTTCCCAAGAGTGACGTTGGTGGTGAAACGTGTGTGTATCCCTAATCTGCTTGGCTTAAGAACGCCAAGTCTTTCCGTCTCTTAGATTGCCAATGAAGCTCGGCATAAGACGGTCCCTAAATCTTACTCGCAGACGGGTTGAACGTCTTGTTAAAAATTAGCGAATTAAACGCTGTTTATTTGAATTGCTCGATAACCACAATTGGAATTCTTTATTCAGAAGTGCACTATTTAATTCTTACAGGTGACTTAATGCTACGTAAACACCAATTAATTAGGGCGCCTGGCATCGTATTGAACTTCGTAATGCAATACCCAGCCAGTTGAAGTGTGAGAAAATTTTTGTTTTTCTCTTTTGCTACAGAATTATGTAAATTCAGCATAATTCTGTCGCACTTCAAAGTGGATGCATATGACCGTATGCGATCACACTACATTTTACTTGTCATGTTTTCAAGGCTTTTCCAGTGGCTCTCGCACCGATGTCATATACAGTGATTTTAGCAAAGCGTTTGATTTGGTTAACCACAAATTACTTATCTTTAAACTTCAAGCCGCTGGCTTCCCTTCCCATTTAGTGAAATGGGTAAGCTCTTATCTGCATAACAGGTCACCCAGGGTTTTGTTTAACTTCACTTCCTCACATTCATTCCGCGTTACGTCAGGTGTACCGCAAGGTAGCCACTTAGGACCCATTTTATTTAATCTATACATTAATGACTTGCCTTCGGTGATTAAATCCAGCCAGATCTTAATGTATGCTGATGATGTGAAACTGTTTTCTTCTTTTTCCCTAGACTCGCAATCACATCAGCTTCAAACTGACCTGAATAAATTGGTGGCATGGTGTTCGTTGAATAATATGACACTAAACCTAAATAAATGTAAGAAGCTTTCTTTCTTAAGAAGGAAGTCATTCATTACCCACTATTTCATTGATTCACACAAGTTGGAGGACGTCGAGTCGTTCACAGACTTAGGCGTTCTCTTTGACCATAGGTTGCGTTTTACACGTCGAGTTCTCGTTAAGCAAAGCTAGGTCAGCGCTTGGTTTTATTAAAAGGTGGTCCAAGGAGCTTGATTATCCTTATATTACCAAAACACTGTACATGTGTTTGGTTAGACCTATATTTGAGTATGCTTCAGTTGGATGTTCTCCTTCATATAGGTGCTATGTAGATTCAATTAAATCTATTCAAAAGCAATTTTTGCTATTCGCCCTTAGGAATTTGGGTTGGGATGCGTCTGCTTCTCTTCCCCCCTATGAAAATAGGTTGCTCCTGTTGTCCTTACCGTCTCTTGAGAAACCTCGATTTGTTCTTGGCGTTTGCTTCGCAATCAAAGTAATAAACGGCGCTATTGACTCGCCGTCATTACTTGGAGAAATAAGTTTTAATGTTCCTAACCGCTTCTCTAGGCACTTTACCTTGGTTAAGGTTAGTCATTATAAATATAATTATGAGCTGTTTAACCCGCTCAGAGTTGTGTGCAAGAACCTAAATGACGTCTATTATCTATTCTCATTAACGGACTCTTTAAAGTCCATTAAAGCAACATTGCTTAAAGCACGAGATTTACCAATGTCACACTTAAACTAGCTCTTAACCATAAACAGTCATTATGACTCGAAAATGAATTGTTGCTAAATATTATTGGTTGCCAAGCTAATGCATATTTGCGATGGCTTAGGGGTTCATTTGCAATTTGGTCCTGCACCGTTTGTGGGTGTGGCTCTGTGCTAATTGTGTACATGCTTTTTTTCTTTTTTTTCTTCTTATATGTTTTATTGTACTTATACTAAGTTTTAATAATAATTATTTTAAGATTTACTTTAAGAGTCATTTGAACTCAACTGTCATTTGTTTTTAGTTGGATTCTTGTATAAGTAGAATAAATAAATAAATAAATATGAAAAAAAAAATAGCTCTATCAGATGTTGAGGTGGGGACTGTAGCGCCTGAATTATAACTGTAACAACAAGTGACTTTTGGGTAAATTAAATTGCCTTAACACTATGACCATATCAACAGATTTGACGTTTCGACCATGTCGCGGAAAGAGGATGTATTTCTTATAAGTAGAAATTTCGCGTCTGGCGGAATGCACGAACCGGTTATATATAAAACTTATTATTAATTTTCACAAAGGTGATAATAAAATCTAACGGAAAAGCAACTGACATGGCAATTAAATTGAACCAGTGCCACCTAATCGATATTTTCTGAAAAGATAGAGTGTTGGGAATGCAACCCGAAGAATGCAAATCAAGGTTTAGCCAGGTTTCACTAAAAGCCCAAACGGAAAATTCTGTGCTCACTGAATTTAGGTAAGTATGTTCAGCTTATTAGTCTTATCAGCTAGGTTTTCGATGGACGAAATATTAAAATATACGAAGATAGAGTTGAAGGATTCGATGCTTTGAAACGATTGCCGATTACAGATCCACACACTCTATCGGTGTCGGCGAGGAAGGGTGTCGAGCAAGATGGTCGGATGTAAGCATTTTATGTGAAGCCGGAAGTGAAGAGCCGCTATAAGTTGAGCTTTTATAAGTTTGAGGAGAAGCTGAGTGCTTTAAGTAGTGACACTCATGGAATATTGTTTTAATTTTCCCGATAATGCTTTGAATTTTTTGCCGATTTCCGAAAAATCCTTTTTTGCATCCATAAAAAATATATAAAACTCAATGCCACACTTTCTACAACCGGGGCAAGACCAACATAGTCTCTTCGTAGAATTCAAGGTTGCGTCTACAGCTCAGCTAATAATCCCAGCTCGTTTAACGTGACGGTATCGCTTACAAAGCCAGCAAGCAACGAAGTGATTAAATTCAGGGCCAGTTTGGGCAAGACATGATGTAAATAAACTCTTCGCTTTAAAGATGACATTGGTGATGATGATGAAGAAGTTCTAGTTGAAAGAACTGAAGTTCATTACTATTGTTGTGTGCTTGTGTGACATAAGTTGAAGAGAAGGTGTTACTGATAGTACAGAATTTTTCGTTTTCTACACCTGTTGCTGTTACTATCGGTTTTATTATTTACTTGCAGGCCCTTTTTTTCCATACTTTGTTAGGATTTTAAAGTTAATACAATTCTCTTATAAACAACCATTTTTGTCTCGAATTTTCATTTTAACCATTTTCGTTCTTTTAATCATTCTCCGAACTTTTAAGGATTTTTGTTTTTGTTGTGTTCAGTTTATTTTACCTTTTATATGGTTTAAAAAGAGCGGAAGCCGCTTAATACCCTTGCGCACAGTTTTAAATTTTATCTTATGATTTGCATGGTATATCTTCATTATTTATTTTCTAAAATATTCTTGCGCAACCATATTTGTATATTAGATTAATCGTGAGCAAGCTTACTTCCTCGAGTTCAATATTTTGAGTATTCTCGAGTCTTCTCTTTGCATTGATCGATGTACCCTTGATATGCCTATTAAATAGTCACGTTTATTGGACAATTTTGGCATTGCAACTGATCCCATTCCCATGAATCTCTTGATTACTTCTGAAAGTTTGCTGCAAAATATTTATTCATAATATTCAACTCATCCTAGATTCATTTTCAGAAAATTTTATTAAACAACTATATATATATATATATTTTTACAACTAAAGAACTGAGCACAACAATGCTCAAGGAAGACAGTACACAACAAGAGCGAAACCACATGGTGACAAAAACAAATTTGCTGATAAGATTTCGGTTTGCGCAAGATTTGGTTACAACTTGTTCCTTGATATTGGCTGAAGTAATTTATATAATTGCCACATTATGTACAATTGAACATTACATTATTACAAACACTACCTTTTTTATCACCATTTGATAGTCTACAAATTTTTTTAACAAATATTTTGGTGTATATTTTTTTTTTACTTTCAAATACTTTATTTGTTAATTACAAAAATTTTTTTTTCTATGTTAGAAACTATTTTTGTAATCCTTTGTGACACACAACTTGAAACTCTTGATCCGCTCCTACTTCTTTTTCCTCGCCCTACACGGCTTTTTCCAGGCAGGCCAACTTTGTTCTCTATTGCAGTCATTTGTTAATAACGCACTAGAGATTTGAAAATCCAACAAATGTTACAAGTGCAACAATGATTATTTAAAATAGCACACAAAATTTGGGCTATTAAATCGCTGTAGCAAAGGGACCAGCATCAAGCCAAGCAGGAAACAAAATATAAGAAATTATTAAAATAATGAAGCACCTTAAAGAACAATAGATGCTGCAGCCTTTACTTTCAATCAAAATTTGTTTATGGAGTTGGAAATTAAAAAGATTTTGATGAAAATTGATATTACCAACCTGAAGCATTTGAAAGACAAGCCAAAGTTGGTCCAAAGAAAAGAACAGAGAGGAGAATACGCACAAAAAAACCAAATGCTGACCGCGAAAAACAAAACACTTTAAAGCAAGTCGATGTAAATAAATTACAAATATAGGTTAGTTATGAATCACTGTTCACACGAATTTACGATTTTTTTAGGTTTCATAACGAATTAAAACAATAAAATGGGGAAAATATTTACAAAATTTATAAGCACGACAGAAACCATGACCACAACGCGCGCGGAAACTGGTGGATAAAATTTAATTAGAAATACTAATTCGGCATTCCAGCAAATTTCGTGCGGGAAAACCTTGTAGCTTCATATTTTGTTTTTGGCATTAAAAATCTGAATACAGTTTCAGGTCAAGCGAAAAGTAAAATATAAACCTTAAATGCATGAATTTTTGTTCTGAATCTTAAAACATTGTTTTTTATAGGAATTTAGCCATAGCTTCCGTATAATATAAATTTAAAAAATCCTGGTAATAATGTTGAGTGCTTTTTTTTAAATAAATGTTATGTAGGCTTTTGCCAACCATATGCGTTTTACTGAAATTATTGTGGACGAAGACAAGTGGTCATGTATTTATATTATTTATTAATATAGGAATTTTCGTATTATCTACGAACGAAATACACCAAAGAAATTGTGATTTTTGTTGTGCCACGAAGCAATCTAATATTTGACGCACCTAGTGCTTAAAAATTTTTTGCAGCCTGGAATTTTCTATCTATTTTTAGAACAGCGCTTTTGTTCATCATGGCTTCTCACATCAATCCGTATAAGTTTCCTTCTTTCTTACCTCCAAGCTACAACACCATGACTAGGGAGAGCCTTCACTGTCTTGTTCTTCATCGTCATTACTACCGTCCTCTAGTTGTTTTATTATAATAGATCTTGTGTGACTGGGTAATAATGAATTTCGTTCAAAGTACTTTTCTTTCAGTTAGATAGACCTACCTTTATAGTAAAATCGAAAATACAAAATATCTCTGCAAGTGACATTCAAATCTAAAACAAGTAAAAAAAGTAAATTCGGTCGGAATCGAATATTTTAAACCCATTAAATTTTCAAAATAAAAATTTTTGTCGCATAGGCACGTGGGCGATGTAGGCGCTTCGTTTGAAAAGTTTAGGTCAGTTCCAAATTCTTTTGCAAATTTGTCGCCGATATTTTCATTTTCGCTAATGGGAGAATATTTACCACAAATACTACAAAGTTGCGCAAAAAGACAGATGGGCAGGCGAATACGCGGACAAGTTTATGTGCATTCCAAATTTGAAACTGGTGAAAAATTTACATACTTTATAGGGTTTCTGAGGCTTGTTTTTACGTGTTATAAAGGTACTGAAAAAACAAATTAAATTTTGATACGCTACAATATTGACTACACGTGCTAAATTTTTTCTATTTTTGTACAGATACTACACCAACGCCCATATAATTTACGTCGAAATTTTTGTAGATTTATCTACTGTGGCTTATGAGTAATGAGCAAAATACTAACTTTTTTTACTTTCGAAAAACAGAAGCGTTCTCACTTAACATATAGGCGTATTCTTTGAGCGATTTTTCCCATTTTCAATACAAACTTGCGTGCAAGAACTTCCCTGGTTTCTACCAAATTCGAAGCCCATAGCTTCATTTTTGCGGCCAGAAAATGTCTTCAATAGGCATAACACAGACGGACAGACGGGCATGCTTAAATGGATTTAGAATTTGATCCTGATTAAGACTATATATAGATTATGGAGTGTCTTGAGCTAACTTTTGGCCGTTGCAAGCATTTTGACCTCTTATCCTTCGGTGATAAGTATAAAAAACAAACGAAAGTCAAACACACTTTCGATTGAGATTTGCATCAAATTACATGATTTCGATTTGGACGATTCCATACATTTTATGACCACATTAATTTCTTAGGAGCAAAGGTAAGTGATTATGTAATCACAAAAAATACCTAAGTGAGCTCCCCACAAAGATCATGCGATGTAACTTTGTTGGGCTTTCTATTTTGGCATTGAGTTGCTCAAATAAGTTGTGAACTCTCAATGACCTTATCCACCAAGATTATTTGTGTTATTGGTGAAGTAAGGGTAGATTTATGCATAAAAGGAACAAAAATGAATATTCCAAGATTGAATTTTTGCGGAAGTCCAGAGGATTTGAAAAAGAAAATGATCCACGCAGTTTGTTAGTGTAAAGAGAGACAAAAACGTTCTTTTAACTTTATTGCATATAATAAAAAACCAGAAAGTCATGTACAATGGCAGGTATAGAGATATAGACGCAGCAAGCTATGACAGGCGTGTTATGACAATGTACACCGCGTATCTGCTTTCACTATAATACATATATGTTATAATATTATAATATATGTATATACATATATATACATATTATATATTACAATCGCAACCTACTTTGCAGTTTCCAGCACCTCCATATTTGCAGTTGGCGTATACTCCAGCTCTATATCTTCACTTTTAACTTTCTCTCATAAAAAATGGTGTCGAGAATCTGTATGCTTGCATCACGAATGACACCTGGTGCTTAAGGCCAGTTTCTGCGCGCAATGGCTATTGTTGTTAAGTTTTATGGAATTTTCTTGTATTTCAACTATGCGCAATAATATTCGTAGATAAATTGTTTCTTTGGTTGCCACACCTAAGGATAAGTATTTCGACGCATTGCTGGAGAGGACCAGGATCTTTTGTTTCTTTGTTTCCAAGTTTATTGCCGCATTGATTAAGTTAAGCGCGTAACCAGAGAATAACCCCCTAACATCTGAAGTCTTGTCTGCGTGTACAATTCCGTACAAACCTCTGTTTGTTTCTTTGAATAATAAACCTAGGTCTTGAATGTCTCTCACGTACTTCAACATTTTTTTCGGCGATTTCCAGTGTTCATTAGTATAATTGTTGTTGAACTAATAATGAAAATTCACTGCGCATGCGATGTCATGGCTTGTTGGAATGCCAAAATATAGTAAGGCACCAAGTGAATTTTGATACGGATATTGTTTCATTACTTGTTTACCTGCCGTTGCTGGAATTTGTGAATTACAGCTCGTTTCTATTGGCCTTCGAACGCATTTAGTATCTTCCAAATTGAACCTTGCTAGAACGTTCTGAATATATTCTGTGTGTTTGAGATTCGTCGTTTTTCAAACTCTATTCGCAGGTATTTCTCGCCACGTGCGAGATCTTTAATTTAAAAAATTGCTCTCGAGCACTGCTTTATATATTTTATCCAAGTTTTGCAAATTCACGCTATTAATAGCTCATTCACACGTATTGTGATGAGCATTGTCTTATCATTTTTTTTTCATAAACAATAGACATGGGTCATGTTTGAACTGATTTAAGTTAAGCTTACTTAATTGTGAAGTCAATTTTTTATAACAATCTACGCAAATCGTACAGGGGTTTTACCAATTTACGTTCTGGGTGCAGACAATTTTGTATATCATTCAAGAATTGTATTGTTGGATTCTTGATTTCGTTTCATCTCATTTCGATCCCGTTTGTTTATTGGATACGATTGTTTGCATAAAGTCGATAAGGTATTCTGAAATTTCCACGTATACATGCCACGTACACATGATAACTCACAATTCAAGTATGCTACAGTTATATCATCTGGTGAATTTCCAAGTACGTTTGTGCTGCTAAAGCAGAGTAGGTATTCTTACCTAGACGTTGAGAACAGCCATTAGCTATGATACGTACTTTTTATTACTGTTTTCTTTTGTCTGGAACACATAACGGTTGCCGACAATTTTCCTATCTATTACCCTTTCAGTTATCATCCACGTGTCGTTGATTAGTTGAGCTATCAATTCATCTTGTATGGCTTTTAGTTGCCCTCTTCGCATTCAATGTCTTCTCTAACAGATTTTGGGTTGCCATGAATAACGTTAGCAGTTTCATACTTTCATCGTTCTCACTTTTTTCGTTTGCGTTTTTCTGGTGCACTTCTCGTTGCCCGTTGTAACTAGAGGCGAACGCCCGCTTCTATGTTTCTGACGTTGGGACTTTGTTGGCGATGATGGCTCCTTTCGTAATTCTGATCAGACAAATTACCTTTTTGTACCTTTTGTACATTCTATAAGAAGCAATATCTGTTGGAGAATTAAGCACATTAGAAAATATGCTGTCATCGTTATCATTCTGAGCGCTTTTAGAATTTATTTCATTTAGGAATTTTACGTCGCGACTGTGAACTATATTCTTCGTTTCGAGGAACCATAATCTTTATGCTTTGCAATTTATACAAATATTTTTTGCAATCGATACATATACCTTTGCTTTCGAGTCAAACCTAACAAAATTTAAATTCTTGTTGAAAACATATGCCTTTGTTCCGAAACAACTAACGTGTGCAACTGTTTGTCTTTGGTCCTCATCGTAATTTGTAGAAAATATATAGCAAGTTGCATTCATTGTCTGTGCCAAAAACTAAAAGTGGGTCCCTGTTTATTTCATCACATATGGTTCGTACACTCCAAAAGACGGTTTTTTTGAGGCGTATGGGGTGCACTCCCCTCTCTCCTTTTAATACTGTATTTGTTTAAATACTTATCAAAAGCACAAAAGGAATGCACATTTTGCACCTTTTTCCCTGCATGTGCTTCTGCCGTAGTCCTGCACATCTTGAGTACATTTAATACTTCGAATTTCTTCTTTGAAAAGTATATCTTACATTACGTGGGAAATCATCTATAAAAAATACAAAATATTTTGTGCCGCCTTAAGACGCATTTCTCATCGAGCTGTGAACTATTTCAAACGATTTTATCGGTCATCATATTTGCCTTTAGAGAAGATTCGTAAAGTTTGCTTCTCTACAATACAGTTTTTACACTTCGAAATATCTTCATTTTTCCTGAATTTTATTTCATTTACAGAACAGGCCAAGATTTTTAAATAGTTTTTATTTAAATGACTCATTCTAGTGTGCCTACTTACTACTTCATTTACTCAGCTGCGTTCGCACATATCTCTGGAAACATATAATGAAAATTTCCTCTTCTCCTTGCCTTCTTTAAATTCCACCACTTTTATTGACGGTAGTCGTCGTTTGTTGAAAACACTGTCAAAATACTTATCCGTAGTTCTGGTGCCAAGTAATAATAACATTTTCAAATCGATCTGTGAAGTCATCAAAACTATTTTTATCGCCACTCATATGGGCAGTACAAGCACTGCCGAAACACCCTAAAGCACTTTGTTTATTTGAAGGTAAAAAAATGCTAATGAAAAGAAAAGAACTTCTTTGTATAACTTTGTGTTCTTCTGTATACTTCTTGTTATATGGTCAAGTTTGCCACATTTGAAGCAATTATATGTTTTGTGTGCCTGTTTTTTTCCTAGGTCATTGTTTCTCAGAGTTTTCTTAAGTGCATATCTGGTTTTAGAAAACATAACATCTTATTCAGTTTTATTTTTTTTTGGGCTTGATCTTCTTCTTAAATCTCTCCTTTTAATACCTCAGGTTTCGGCAGGTTTTTATCGCGGCGTTCAAGTGCACATCTAAATGTCTCAAACGTACTAGGTAAGTTATACAAAAGCAGAATTGTCAGAAAGTCATAACCAATTATTATGCCTACTTCATTTAGCTTTTTCACTGCATCAAAGTGACGGTTGAGAAATTCTCGAACATCTTCCTCTCTTAGTCGAACTAAGGGAACTTGGTTAAGAAAAGTTGCCTTTCGAATAAGACGTTTAGAGTGAACAGTATTTTCTCCCACATTTCCCTAGAAGACATTCATTAACTAAACCCAATTCAGAAACAATTGCCACACCCTTTTTGACCCATTTTTTTCCATATTACCTATGTTGGCCTTTTACCATTTTGGCACAAATAGTTCTATTAAGATATGTCGAAAGATCGTATTTTATTAACACCACCTGCATTTACTTCTACAATAGTTTACACGTGTCACAGTTTTCTGAATTTTATATATGCATATTACTTTTATATTTATATTATTTTTCTTTGTGTTTTACGTATTTTCATGCGATTACTGAGCACATAACCTGTTGAAAAGAAACCATCCGTGACAACAAGGTATAACAAGTATGTCATAACGGTAAACTAATTCATGTACATATGCGTGTGTAAAATCGGGACAATTTTAGTTCAGTATATGACAGATAAAAAAAACAAACAAGAAAGAGGAATGCCGGTATAGGCAGATAATATGGTCGAACAAGTTTAGTTTAAGCACGACAGTTGATGTAAGGACATGTATGCGGAAGTAAGGCTTTCGTACAAGAAAAATAATATTTCTGCAACACAAAATATTGATATGTTAATGTCATTTTTAAACATTCAAAATATACATTACATTTCTATTTATTTATTTGTTTAGTTTAATCTGTCTAAAACGGAATTCAGAGTTAGCTAACGTATATAAATGAAATTTCATACATTTTATTGTTCTTAAATTATTTTTAAGGCTAACATACATGTAATTTTGGTCCCAATCGGTTCAATAACAGTGAAATTAGCTTGCAGCGCCTTCTATCTAATCTAGTAACCATTTAAGAAGCGTTTTCGTGCCCGGCAGTTGTAAATTAATTGTTTAAACTTTTTAGAAAAAATTAAGCATTGCGGAAAGGTTCTTTTCGAACAGTGTAAACTGAGAAAGCAAAAAATCAAAAAACCAAAAATAAAAACACTGGAGTCGTTGATTGTTCAACTTCAGCTTTTCTGCAACTCATTTTCTTGGAAAGTTAGAAGCAGATAGCGAGAGAAAGAATCAAAATGGCACGACAGCGTTTGCATGTATGCATGAATGTTAATTGGGGTGTACACCTGTATCATGTACATAGATGGATAGCGTTAGTTAGTTGTGTGTGTTCGTTCGATGCGTTCGTTGTTTGTATTCCAATAGTTAGAAGACACAGAAAAGACGAGTAAACGTTAATTTGTTTATTGACCATGTTTACGCAGTGCTTCCGATTGGCAAGTAAAAAAAACATCGATCAAAGCCCAGGTAAATAAAAGGAGATAGGCATGCGCAGTGCTTTAGCGGAAAAAAAATACAAAAATGTAAGAAAATTTATATTCTGCTGCGACCCATCACCGTTATTTTATAATAGACTGAAAAAGAGGAAAAATATATTTGCATACTTTATAATATTGAATGGACGTGGCTGATTTTTTCTATTTTTGTAGAATAATTTTATGACAATTTACATCGTGATATGTTGTAATTTCTGAGCAAAAGGCGCAGAAAGCCAAGTTGTTTTTAGTTTCGTTGTGTAGATGTGTGGGTCCTGTAGGGGTATTCTTCCAGCTGTTTGGGCCATTTTTAAACTCTTTTGCAAATTTGTAGGTGATATCTTCATTTTTGCGAATGGAAGATTGTTTAACACAGGTACCATGTAATTCGACAGACGGGCGGATAGACAGACAAACAAACGTAGACAGACAAACGTATCCACTTACGCGTATTCCAAATCTGAGTTCAATACTTTTCAATTGAAAAGGGGATGCTATTTATGTATAAACTTCTTAACGTTTGATTTTTTTAAATTTATACTGTTTAACGAAATATCGCTGAGTCTTTTCCAGCGGCTCTTCAAGGAATTTATTGATAAAATAAGAAAACATTCTTATTTTTGTTGCAACATGTGGTTTTATATGTTGACGGGATTTAATACGACGAGCTAGGTTTGTGGAGTGTCTCAATTGTTCAATATTTTGTTCCATAGAAAAATAAGCATTTTTATTCTTCTTCACTTTATTTTATTTTTTAATTTTTGCGATTACGATTTTTCTTAGAATAATTACACTCCACTATATGTATGTATAAATAGAAATTTTTTTTACCGGTACGAACTACTTTACTACTCGGCAAGTAAGAATGAACAAAAGTTAATAATCGAGATAGGAGCAAGAAAATGTTCAAATTGATAAATTCTCTCACTCAAAATTTATGAGAGAGCATCTTCGAATGCTCAGATAAACATCTTGCCCTCCTTGCTGCAAACAATAACACAAGTGGTGCTGATGGATATATAAAAAGTAACAAAATGAATATTAATAAATATAATATTAGTAAAGGTAAAAAAGGCGTTATGGAACAACAAAATTTCAAAAATCAAAACAAAAAAAATATTTAATGTATATAAAAAAGATTGATGTAAATTCTGATATATTACGATGCAATTTCGGTCTGTTGGCTTTGATGTCTTCGGCATTTCCAGCACTTGGCGACGTTGATAAGGTGTTGCATCCTGTTTTTGTTAATTATGAGGACGTTGTTGACGATGAGACTGTTGACGGTGATGTTGTTAGCGCTGAGTATCAAATCGATAGAGCATTGTTTGACGGTTTTTAGCACAGATGCCAGGAGAATAACGGCTGGAAAAAGCTGAAGTCTCGTTGGAGACTGTACAAAAATTTTATTAATAAACTATCTTTTGTATAACTGTTATTCGACGTTGAGTGTTCACGCTTTTAAATCTAGAACAACAGAATTATTATTGATATTGGCACAATGACCTTCTTGCTTGGAGATGGAACTGAAATGTTTGATAGCATTGAATCGGTGGAGAGAGCACTGTTCGTGGACATATCTATCAAAGAGAAAAGAATGATTAATGTAGTACGTTATTGGATTTCGGTAGTAAGACGAATTTCGTCATAGGCCTTTTAAGAGTACGTAAGTTTACAACACGAATGTTATCATCGTGACCAGCGTATGTTCTCAACACGCGGTCGAATCGCCAAGAATTAGCTGGTAAGTTATTGTTTCGAATTACAACCATATCTCCCACTTTAACCTTTCTGTAGGGATGCTTTCATTTATGTCTTTTGTGGGGTTCTTTAAGAACCTCTTGCTTCCTCTTTCGTGCAAAGACATGCAGCAAGGCATTTAATTTATGCCGTCTATTCGCATAATTTAATCGCAGATTAGAAATGTATGGTTCTGAGTTGAATCCAAAAAGATTTAATTGCGATCTCAAGGAATTGAATAATTTGGCCACAAGTCGCACCGCACAGCTCTTTTCGTGGTAAACATATAAATTTGATGGGGGCTTTTTTAGTTTTAGCCTTTAATATCAGTGTGTGTACATATCCGGATCCGTCTTCCGTACGCATACAGCGAGTGGTTTTAGAAATAGAATTAATGTGTTCATTGCTTCATCCGAATCAATATTATCTTGCCGGATTTCCTGCACTACGATTTTGCCATTATTGTTTTAGGAGCCAGCCATCGAGCAGAATCATAACTTGGGCTATTTCTGAGAGAGCTTTATGATAGCAGTTTTACTCGGAACACTAGCTAGTGTGATATAGAAATAGTCGTGAGCGATATTCAAATTGAGAACTAATGTTTTCGTTATAATGTATCGGGTAATTTTATAAACTCTTCCTCGAGTAGACAGATAGATAATCATGAGGAATATTTCACACCAAGACTTAACGAACATTTTAATAGCACTAGTGAGATCGTGAACACCAACGAGAATATCATCAACACATATGCGAAATATTATAACATTAGCTGCTTCAGGGTATAATCTCTCATTCTCTTTTGGTAGTTGTGGAGTCTTGATTGCTAAATACGATAGAGCAAATACGTTGCGCAGTTTGTGCCGAAGTTACAATTAAAAGTTCATAATCACGCGGATTCATTTCAGGTTCGCTGCGAAAAATAATTCTTTGGAATCGTGTATGTGGAGAATATAGTCGTATATGTCAGTATATTTTCTCAATGTCGGCATTGAAAATATAACGAAAAAGACGTCATCTTAAATTGACGACAGTTACATCGCCCTGCAAAACTGAGCCATCTCAATTAGAATTATCGGGTGGCGAAGAATGCAATTGGTTTTCCGTATTATTGTTATGATTTGGGTAATTATAAACATCTTCTGCTATTGGATTCCTTCCTTGGGAAAAATAAGATGCCCTCATTGTTTGTTGCTGCTTATAATCCGTTCTGTGAAGCAGAGAATTTTCACTTGAAAATTTAGCAAGAATATTTGCTCGTGTAATTTATCAACTCGTGGGGGCTGGCTAAACTGTTCAGACAAAGTCGGACTTAAACTTAGAGGACGAACTGGTTCGGACATAATACTTTTATTGTCTGATGAAGTTATTACCTTAGTCGATTCATCGTTTAGCTTTTTCCCATTCGATTTTTTATAGGGCTGCACAAACGAAGGCGCTTTATGATTCAAAGTAGTGTGGTTACTGGTATATCGAAGATCGGCAATCGATGTTAAGGTTTAATAGTGGCACGAATACCGTTAATTTTTTTCGTTGTGAATCATTCTACACCTCATTTCTGGTTTATTTTTTCCCATAGATTCAAAGCGTTTTCAGGTAAACAAACTGATCATAAATAAACAAATAAAACCTTCCAACTTTTTGTATCAATTTTCAATAGAGTTAATTAAATAATATTGTAGTTAATGTTTCGTTGTAGAGTTTTGATGCAGAGGCCAGATTCTTTTTCAATAGGTGTCAAATTTGACAAGGTGTTATTTATTAAAATCCGTTTGTTTTCGTAGCGATCAGTTAGATTCAACCAAGTGATTTCAAAGGCTTAATCCGTTAACGGACTAGTTTTTAAGACTTTCTTAGCCTCACCTGCAGTCTTTTGTAGCAGATGATATAGCTTCTCGACTGGACTTAGCTCAGGGCTACTTTTATATAGAGCCATAAAAATGTTAAAATGTAGGCCATGTTTTATAATACCATTTGAATATTTCGGTATCGCATGAAAATAGAGATATATGGGGCACAATTAGTCAGGAACTGAAACGAGCGAAATAAAATGCTAAAAGAGTCTAATGAACAAATGCAGCAGGCACATAATACATATTAGCGGCACTTCGATAAACATCGCAAAAAAGAAAGAATACATGAAGTTGGAGAATTAGTGGCCACAAAAAGAACGAAATTTGTCACAGGGAAGAAGATGGCAAGAAAGTATTTAGGTCCATATGGAATTGTCACAATAACGGTCGCTATGGTGATGAAAAAGTCGCAAGCTTTGAAAGCCCACGTACTAGAACCTGTGTTGATTATATGAAACCACGCAAATCTTTTGAAGATGAGGAAGGGGAGATATTGTCGTCTCGGACGGAGAACGAGAGAAATAGCCAAACGTAAGGAATAAACGCCTAAAATAGCAGTAAGCAGTGGAGAGCTGATAGGATAAACGAAGAGTGAAACGAGCAAAGTGACGTGATAGACACAGGGAGAAACAAGCATCAGTCGTTAAGTGGTAGTTTACGGGTAAAGTTGTAAGATCAGTCAGTAAAGTTTAAAGTCACGCAGTCGTTAAGTAGAGCCAAGTTGTAAAATAGTACAGTTGTCAACTCATTTCCTTACTTTTATTTTTATTGTCACGTGTATTCGGACTTGATTATTCGGTGCTCCTTGACTTGAAGTTATCGCGTTCATTCAAATTATATACAACTAGTATATATCTTCATTTCTGTGGTTGTCTCAGGTATAATACAACTTAAAGCTATGTACAACTGCCTGAGATTGAAGCATTTGATGAACGTAACGTTTAGAAATCTTTAATCCTTTGTTCTACCTACTTCTTAAGTTCTTTCGTATATGTACGCTTTTATATATTCCATAGTGCATATTCATTTAAAAACGCAGAAATCTTTTGCTGTTTGTAAAAGTTTGATACGCTGTAACAGTTTAACAAAATTCTTGCCCATACAAATAATGACAATGAAAGAGCAAGCAGTTAAGTAGTGCTTCTAATTTTATTGATAACATCCAAACTTGCTGACATATTGTTAGTATTTTCAACAAAATGTTGGGACATCTCATCATTTAGCTGCCTCTGGTATGACCAATAACCTGCACGATAATGCCATCTCTGAAAGTTAACTTTCGTTCGCGGTCAAGGCAATCATTGATGACCGTTTTGGCGGTGATCAGATAAGATTTTCATGTCAATTTCATTGCCACCATTCAAGTGTAAATGAAAAACCAGAAAAAATAATTTTTTTATTTTTTTATATTGCCGTCAACGCAGTTCTAGTGCCGAAATTTTGGAAAGATTGTACACCAGCTATAGTTTGGTAGCTACCGTGAAAGATTGGAATAAATTAGGTCCCGAATACATGGATCCACTAGATTTTGAAATTGGCTGCTAAACTACATTGCGAAATAAGCCGATAATTCCGTTCCTTCCGCCTACAACGTTCACATGCAGATACTATGAAAACTTTTATTTTGAGAATAGGAAAAATCAGCTGCGTCCTCTCCATATTATAGAACACGAAAGTTTTATTCTTTTACCTCTTTTGTCTTTTTTGGATAATGGTGACGGATATAAAAGATTCAGTCCCGACCGAATTTAATTTTCTTAGTTATTATTACTTCTTTCTTTGAAGGTTGAAAACTATTTTCAATTTAAGTGAGCCATTTCAAACGTGTTTCTAATAAATATAATTAATAAATTCTTTTTTCCTTGTTGAATATTAAAAGCAATCTGTTACCTTTTGACCAAAACACAGTGGCAAGGAACTTTAAATTTTCTATATCAGCAATCGGAGCCAAACCGATTTTCTGAGGACCACAGAGAGTAATCCACTCCTGGTGGTAGGAGGAGAGGAAATGCGCCAGAGTGACAGTTGGCAAAGGGTCGCCCGAATTGTCTATGATTCTTTCCGAGAAAATTCCCTACTGCGCTTAGTGAAGGCGATAAATTAGTGGTTAAATTGGTATAGAGAGCTATAAACAACGGATACGCTTCGAGCGATAATAGGACGATGGGGACACTAGTTTGGGGACGGGGTAGACGAGGGCAGACGTGCGGGAAGACTCCTTGCACAAGCGACATTGCAGTACGACTTAGAGTAGGTGCTCTCCTTGAACATTAACTTGTTGAATAAGTCAAGCTGCTTGCTGACGCTGTCATAAAGTGCCGCTCATTTTTCGGATAAGTACTCAAAATCTTGCTTGACCTGGGGAAGCAACGCATAAAATTCAATGTCTCATCCCTGAAATTGCGCCATCCACCCGCCCAATGCATCGATGTTTCTTGCAGTGAGCCCAAGACATTTCCAGTGAACTATACACTTACAAAGCTAACATATAATAAGTCTCTCTGAGCTAGTCTTTGGCACACAATTAGAGTGAAGACAATCCAGTATCAACGAGTAAACAATAAAACTAGTAACACCTTAATGATAGTGGTAATCTGATAAATACCCAGTCAAGATGAATATCTTTCCCTATTAAAAAATTTTTTCTCAGACCACATGCCTATACAGTCATCTGGTCATCTTTTATCAACCCAAAATACTAACCTCTTCGGCTTCTACCTCCTCCACTCTATCAAATCCTCTCTTGAAATCAAACTCCGTAAGAATCGTTTCGTAAGTCCCACGTAAAAATTACTAATAATTTCCATTAAACTGTTTTCTCTTATATCAATTTAAACGAAATAATAATAAAATAATTCGGCTGCGCTTTAATAAAGGGGAAGAAAAATCCTTAAAGCTGAAAGTTAATTTGGCCGAATTGCAAGAACGAGTCCCAAGGTGCGGAGTGCTAGCGTTCGGAATATTTCACAAAAACTAAATTAGAACTATAGTTCTAATTTTAAAAAATTAGCTGTTCAAGGCATGCCTTTTAGATCATTAAATAGCGGCATATAAATTTACCTTAACAGTTGAATTTACAGCCGGTAATCTAAGTTGAATATGTAATGTTATAATGGTTGGACTTTCTTCGTTGGTTTTGTTCTCATTCCAACTGCAAAATAAAAAAGCCGAATCAGAGATATTTGAATTGTCAATCTAGTGACCAAGATATACATCACAGTTTTGCTGGCATTAATAGGATTACTTATGATGTTTTTAACGATAAAATTAAGGGTTTGTCGTGGTGGTGTCTAGACTGTAACCAAAAAGAGATCAACCTGCAAAAGCCGCTTTTCCAGACAAGGGGCGGATTAAGGAAAATCTCGAAACACCTTTGTGATATGTCCAACCGGTTCGAAAAACTGAACAACGCCCTTGACTGGTGTAAGTGCCTAGAGGAGATGTCAACAAAGCGTAGAAATAATACTACTGATCGCGCTGATAATGGCAACAACATCGTAGATTCCGTTGATTCCATGAATAATATTTCGAAAAAAACAATAAGTACGTTTGCGACTGCTATTCCGTTAACCACTTTTCTAATGTCGTTTTCTGCGCCTCAGTCAATTTCATTAGCGAGATACTGAACTTTCCTAAACGTTTCTTCTGTCTATGTTTCTGCACCAACAGTCTTCGCCTGGTGCGTCCAGTGCCTTTAAGTTCTGCACAGCTAGTGTAGTTCAAAATCCAGGAACGTGAATGGTGCATATAGTACAGTTGATCCATCCAGCATTATTTGCGAATCTATTTTAAGATGTTCATTTAATATTTAGGCAAACTTTTTACGCGTTTCGCGATTCGCATTTAAAACGATAGATGTGATATTTGAATACTTCGTTAAATCAAAAACTATCACAGTTGAGTAAGTTCAGTATATTTAAAATTAACTTTACTACATCTTGAAAGACTGCGTCGCTTAAATTCCTAGTCCCAGAACATCTGTACTTGCGGATTTTCGAAAAGAAATTTTGGCCTGACGGACAATTTATTAAATACATTATATGTAATCGGTTCGTTAGAATATCGGGTTCTGGAAATGCAGATAAATCCGCCCCAAATAACTAAATAATTTTATCTTTATTGGTTACCAGAATGCGAGCAATCTTAATACTAAACTTAAATGCTCACGTGTAGGCTCTCATAACTATGAGTATCAAATTATTTCGTTCGCTGAAGCTTGGTTGAACCCAGGCGCACGAGCTTTATTCTGTCTGGAAGTGGCAGATTGATTAAAATTGGAGGTTGAGTTTCAATTGTTTTGGTTATACTCGTAGCGTCAACTGTCCTTAAAAGTTAATCCTGCTAACACATTACTAGTGGTAGGGAATTTTAATTTACCGGGGCTTTCTGAGATTTCAACGTTGTGCGAGGCTATCCTACTTGTCCTCAGTTTTGATTATTATAATGAAGTGTTTGAGCTCGTAACCTGCTTTTCCGCTAATCTTTTTCCTCGGCAGGCAGCTGTATGACACGCCGCGATCATCCACTAGGGAATTTATTACTTGAGAAAAATCAATTAGTTAGCATTAACAACTGGATTTGGGATTTCAGTAACAATATAAAAAAATTATATATACATCGGTTATACATACCACACTGTACTCGCCTTTTACATCGCTGGATCCACCAGTTAAACTTTAGTTAGTTCTGCAATAGCATTCTATAATAAAAACAAGGAGGAGTTGTGAAAAAAAACTAATTCCCTACTGCTTTCGCGTAGAACAAGTCTCCCTCGTTACTAAACTAGACTTTGTAAAAGGTGGACGAGTATTGTAAGGAAAATGTGTGTTCTTTTTTCTACTTACGTATATCATGAAGTCAACATGCTGGACACCTGACGAAATTCCAACAGAGAGCGATTTAAACTTGCTAAGAACTGCGTAAGTGTTGGAGTCGTTTGATGGAGACGAACAGAGCCCAGGGGCACTTACCATCTTGCTATCCACACAGGTAAAACATGAAGTCCGCGCAACTCTATGAGTGCCACCGTTATTAGATTCCAACGCTTTATATGCCCTTCCTCCAATAGAACATGTAGCTGTCTTGGAACCAACAGGATGACGTCCTAGCGAACGAGCCTATTCTAAACAAAACAGTGTTACTATCACAAAATTCACATCTGGAAGTCATGAACATAGATAAAACAATGAGAGCAACATTGTAGGATTGCGCATTACTCTGGCACTACAATAATGACTGTTAATAGATCGAATAAGATGCATTTAAAAATCTTTTCTGCTTTTTTACCTAGTAAATACCTTTAAAATCTCAAGGATGATATCTGCTAAAGAATACAGAAACGTGGAGAAACGTTCAAAGCGTTATGTATGCTGATGATGTGTACTGAGTAAAATGAAGTGCGAAAAGTGCAAGGATTTACACGAATATCTTACTGGGGTATTTGTGGTACGCACGAAGGCGTATTTTCTAGAGATTAGGCGAATCCCTGACGCTAACGGATGATTTAGAGGAATCTTTCATAAAGAATTTTAAAATTTGAAAGAAAAAGTAAATTGTACTTTAGTTTGAAGCTTCGACAGTAGTAGTCGTGCTCTGAACAAAACATTCAAATGTCCATGACGGCACTGACGCACGTGATGCTTCCAATTGTTAATCAGTCTTCTCAGCGTTAGTTGCGGTATGTCTGCTCGCCTATGCTGTGTGAACGTTCGCCTCAAAATGTTCCAAAACTTGGGACTTATAAGAATACACCTATGTAGCCTAAAAGAGGAAATTCATGGTTGTTAAAGCACACGATAGCGACCAGATTCTCTAGTGAATAAACGATGATCAATTATGACTGAGCTGCTGCTTTGGTAAATTTTTTTAATGGTTGCTAAACATTTAGGATGGTGAATCGTTGCACTACGAAGCACACAAAAAATATATTTGAAACTGAAACTTGCATTTTCAAAACGAATTGCTTTTAATAAAGAATTGTGTCGACATTATTTCCATAGGAAACGTGATGAAGAAGTCTTCCTAAATGCTACAACGAACAGCGAAACGTACGGTTCCATGAGCAGTACCGCCAACGCCTCTGTATGTCCGCCGTGCAATAACAAGCTGCCTACGTCACCGACAACAATCACCTGAACCAATCGATAGTTTACAGCGTAAAATGAAGAGATATCAGTAAAATATTTTAAGAGCAAGAGACTTTGGGACTGGGGAATGATAGACCTAGGGGTTACTATCTCCAATTTGAAAAGTATCCCCACTAACTAGACAAGGCCAGAACCGGTTATATTTCGAGGCGATTACCATCCACTGTAGCTGATACCGGTTAGATCTCAACCGTATAGATCAATACTTAAGCAATGATCAAAGAGTTTGCCGAATCAAAACAAATACCGTAAGGACCCCCATAAACGTGGCATCTAATTAGCTGATGGGATAAAGATGCTTATTCGATGGAGAGCATTGCATGGTGATTAACAAGGCGCCGTATATTGATTCTGAAACGTCAACTGAACTGAATCGAATGACTGATATTAATAACCCCCAAAATGATTTCGATCACATCTCTTTCGTCGATTATGATATTGGCAAATGCAATAAGCTCTAAATAATATCAGCCGTATTCAAGCTCGGTAATGATGAATATACTCATAATGCGAATAACATAATCGCTAAGAGAGATAGCATACCGTTAGTACACGCTTCGTCCCTTCCGCCGATTGTAACAAAATCGATAAACAGGACAAAGTAATTGTTACTTTTACAATATCCTTCTTGCCGATTACAAAAATACCAATAATTTGTGCTGGTTAAATAATCCGTATGAGAAAAACTTTATAAAGATTAGCAATCTGACAAAACCTTAGATGTACTCCGCCCGCCGATAAACTGTGTGCTGCAATTGCAGTCAAGAACAATAATTCGATAAAATATGTTTACTGTATCTCGCTTTCCGTATTTGATAGTGCAATTTATGATAAAATGGGCACGTCAGTCATAGTTTCTCAAAGAGGGCTTCGCTTATGCCGCTAGGAATGAAAAAAGTTCTGCAGGCCATTTATAAGCTATCGAGCGGTGACAGATCGAAACATTTCTCCCTAACACTGTCCGTGATAGAGATGTGGGGACTGCCCGCTGGGACGAGGCTTCAAATTTAGGGTTCAGTTTTCGAATTGGCAGCTGATTAACGTATGCATGAGCCATGTAGACGAAAACCAACTATTTGTGTATGTGCTGTTGCTGTCAAAGACTGCATAAAGAAAAATCTGAACGCAATGTAAAAGAATTTTAGTATATGGAAAGTGTATTTGGAATAGTAGTTGCCAAAATTTTAATATTTTTGCAACAAGTTTGTAAAATCTATTTGCTAATTATACAATATGAGCAATAAGCATATGGACCATATTGGCAATTACAATATTGTAACGTAAACATGTTATTTTGGGTATTTTACGTTTCTATTCAACTTCTTTTCAGATTAAGTTCGTATCATAGGATTATGGTTTTCTGTTTTTCTTGGATAATATAAGTTTTAGGTTTTTAGGTTGTTCTGGCCTTGTCCGTTCAATATACAATTGAACTCTCTTGACTCGACTGACTTTTACCTTCCGCAAATATCTTGCTTACATGCCATGTTAAAAGCAAGTTGTCAATACGTAACTTCGCCACAATATTTTTTGTGTTAACCCGTTTTTCAACCAAATGTTTCTGCTAATCCCTCCTAATCTTTTCGACAATCGCTAAGTGTATGTGGGAGGTAGAACGTTGTGAACGTGTATTTGGCTTTCTTTTCTTTGGAAAGGGCTACATATTTTTAATGTGAAATAAGAACAAAACGGTGTAAAATAACAACAGGGTTTCCATCTACACCCATCACCGAAGGATGGCGGGTATATTCATTTTGCCAAAACGTTTGCAACGGCCAGAAGCAAGCATCAGAGACCACCACGAAGTCTATATATTCATGATCAGCATCAAATTCTGAATCGATTTAAGCATCTTTCCGTCTGTCCGTCTGCGTAAAGTTTCACAATTGGGGAAAATGGACGAATTAATTATGCTTGCGTGTCCAACTTCGTGGCCCCAGTTGCTCAGTAAGAGCTAGGTGGGGAGAAAGATTAGATATCTTATCTATTTGGTCGGGCCAAACTAATGGGAGAAGCCATTCTTGTCGCATCCGCACAGCTAATATGAGAGGAACAACAACGGTCGTTTGTGTTAATGTTCTTGTTAGCATCAGAAATTTGGGAATCCATTATCTGGTTATTAACATTAAAACTAATAACTTGAGGGCTATTAGCTAAAACGCTTATAAGTGTAGAATTATTAGGTAAAAGTAACGATGGGACACTCAGAGCCATTATACGATTAAGAGACGTGCGGTCCAGAAGCTCTCCAGTCGAATATACGTGCGGTGAAGAGCACCTAGGGCAGAATTATAATATTAGGTCATATTGAAAAGTCTTCGCACTTTCGAGTTTCTTTTTGTAGCTTGCTCTTTTCAAATGATAACAAACTGTCATGGGTTGATGTATAGTGTCTCCTCTTTTCCTGGCAGCTTGCGTGTCGGTCTTACTACACCAGTTGCAAAATTTCATTGGCTTTTTCAGTGAATCCGAGGTGAATCTGTGACACTGAAATTTCCGGAATGGAATCGAGGAAACCACTGCTAGGTCCTTCGTTCACTGACAGCATTCTCACCGTATACTTCACAATTTTTTTTTGCACCGTTTTTACCTTTTTTATAGTGAAAAAGCATCGCATAACGTATTTCTTCAGATATTGCAACCATTTTCAAATCAATATAACTTTTTAAACGAGCAAAGAATTAGAAAACTTTCTTCACAAGAAATGTAAGCTGAAATGTCACCTTTTAAGCACATATTTGTTTGAGACAATCAGATGTGTCCTGCTAGATATGTAGGCATCAATACAATTGTAAAATCGCTTCTTGACTTCTAGAAATTTACTGCGTACAATAACATAACATTTGGAATATATGACATTTGTGGCTTTTGGCTCTGATACGATAACTACCTATCCATAAGTCCACTCCTTCCATGTGCATATTATACTCTTGCACTATTTTTACACATTATCTACGAGTATAAATAGAAGGAACAACGTTGTTGTCTCTCCACACGGTCGCTGAAAAGTCAATACAGCAATCTATTCTGTTGTATAGTTCCGACACGATGTGTCCCTTGTTCCCATAATTAGAAAGCGATGAGCAATGGTGTGTAAAAATTATCAAAGACATTATTGGTAACTTCACAAATCTGGCTGATCTGCTACTCTATTCTTTGCTTTTTTGACAATACATTTTTAACACCAATCTTCATTACGAACATTTTTCTTCTATCAAAATCCAAAATATAGAAAGCCAAAGCACACGTTACAATCAAATATCCTTAAGCGTACGACAATCATTGCACAAAATGCTGCCTCAAGCAATACCGCAGTTAAGGGACGATTACGCCTGGATTTATGTCGATCTTTACATGTTAAATGGAGGTTTGGGAGAAAATTTGTGCCTGGATTAATATTTTTATCCAGATTTCGGTAATCGTGGTGCCATCACTGCAAGATAAAGCTCACGACTTCATAGCATGGGATGGACGCTCCGACATTAGGACGCGTACGTATATTTAGAATTTTTTTTTTTTTTATTTTTTAAATTTAACAAAATGCTAAGAACTATTAACAAATATGATGTTTAAGAGAATTTATTTTATACTGAATAAATTTTTCAATACGAACCATAAATTCCAGGTGACATTAAGTGCAAAGAAATGTTTTTTGAAAAAATTTTGGAAATGAAATACTTCAGAAAACACTTGTTTTTTTTTTTTTTTAAATTATTCTTCCTCTTCTTCATATTTAAAAATCAAGACATTTAGCATCACATTCGATCTTAAAAGGGGATATAATAACAATATTCACCTCTAACACGAACTATGCCTTAAACAAGCCTGTGCATAAGAGGACTTTACTGATAGTTATCTGCAGACGTGCATTGAGTGCACCTTGAAAGCACAAGGACATGATATCATTGAATTATGGTTACTTTTGCGCCTGCAAGTAACTATATATTATATGCTTATGTTTTTGAATTTCGAAATACATATATATTTACACAAGTTTGTGTATGTATGTGTATGTAAAATTTATAGCCAAATCCATGGGAAATATTAAACTTGTATTGAAAACAAAATCAATAACATTTTACTTCACACAATAAATTGTTGGGTAATAAGAACCTTGAGCAATTAATATCAAAGCAAGTACTGGCATTCAATTGAGTCGCGTTGTATGAATGAATGTATTCATACATATTTTATATTGAAAATACTGTTTTATTGGAGATAATTTATTTGAAGATCATTTTTGACTGAGTTATTTATTTAGATAATTTTATGATCATGAGGAAGACCACGCTGCAGGAATCAGTTGGTGAAAGCGTAGAAAAATACAACGGGACTGCCCTAAAAATATTCTTAGTCAATACAACATAATGTTGACTAGTTACTCAGGTAAGTTTCTTCGCCAATGTGTTTTTCTGCTTAATGAAAGAGTCTGTGCGTGTACAACAGTCCATATAGAGGACTAAAAATATTATTTGAACTTGTCTGGAATACACTTCGAAACGATATGCGTATCCCATGAGACTATATAAACAAGTATCTTTTAGTCACACTTGTAAGGCTTATTTGCAAATTTTGTTTTTGTTAAACACATTTGCTACTCTATTGGGAGGCATTGGTCTGTGGGAATATATGAAGATGTTTCAGTTAGGTGGTATACTACAGGTCTGATCTTCTGTAAGTGATGATGATTTGGATGATTCCTCTAAGAAGTTCTTCATTGTTATTGAAGTGTAAAATGCTTCTTGTGGCCTGAGAGCGTTTCACGATGGGTCTGTTTGAATGGCGTAGCGATTAGTGTCATCTACAATTTTTTGAAGAAAGTCAGGAATAAAATAACGCAGAAAATATCTGTATGAAGTACCTAGATTTGCTCTATTCGGATAAGGCCACGCCTATTAAGTAAATTTTTAAAGCTATTCTGACCTTCATTTCGAAGAGTGATTTCTTGTTTGTCTATCTTGTCCTCTTCTTCGATCAAATCTCGCATGATTTCTTTAATGCTCGTGGAAAGTTCATCCTCATCATTCTGCTTTTATGCCTTTTTATAAGCAAGCTACCATGAATACGGATTTGGCTTTACCCGTTTTAAGAATTTTGTTGCTTAGAAAATCGACCAGTTTTCATCAAAAATAAAATCATCAAATATAGAATACCAATAATTTGAACGATTCGTGATCAGTAAGATCGATTTTTCATGCTTTCTACATCACAAAAAAGCGCGCTTTTCTTGCATAAATTTGTCAGTATATACAAAGATACAAATATTATTCGCTAGTATAGTAGGTTTGGCCAAATTAAAAAAAGAATGCCGTGCGAAGATTGCTACATAAAGAGATATGAGATTTTAAACATACGGTATAGATCTGAGATGCAAGAGACAACGAAACAAGAAAGGTTTGTAAAGAAACAAAAAAATAGTGCATGCAAGTATATGCAAACAACAACAAAACGAAACTAGAAAATTGTTAAGCACGGATTGATATAAAAATTCCGCGCAATACAAAACAGAAAATGGATCAATAACTATTATCAATTAAAATGAAAATATATCTTAACACTTTGACGGCAATCTTTATAGAACCACAAAAACCATTCAGATAACTGAAGAAAACACAACACAGAAACAACAAAAAGAGGACTACATACTCATGAAAAGGAGTGCGGGAGTGCCCAGTACTATTCGTAGGCACCAAAGTGCTATCAAGTCTTTTAACCTTACAAATACCGCAATTAATATGAAGCATTTAGACGATTAAATGGTACTCATTTGTAACATTTCACAATTTATCAAGGAAACATGGATTTACTTTCGAAAATAGTACAAAACATTAAAAAAAATCGTGCAAGAAATCACAGGATCACAGCACACGCGGTTTTGGCAAACTGATGCAGGGTGTTCCATGGTTGGCCTTTCCAGACTGTTAATGTTCTTTCTTGTTATAATCTAGTAATTGTTTTCCTTAATCAAATGGTTTTTGAATTTGTTGTTCATGGGCAAGTTCCTGGCTTCGAGGATCACTTTGATTATTTTTACTATGCCATCCCTTAATACTTAATTATGTAAAAAAATATCTTTGCGTTCGTTGTAAAATGTATATAATTATTCCTCCAAGTTTTCTCCGTTGCATTTATTGAATGTTCTTCGCACGAGAAATTCAATTGTATCGATAAATTCTTTAAAAAATTTTATTTCCTGGGTGAGTTCGTTGTGTGTTCGTACTCCTACTTACTCCGTTTGACTAGGGTATTGTGAAAAAACGTTATTCTAACTCACTAAGAGTAGAAAAAACACCCGGTTGTCAATTACGCGCCAGAAGTAGCAATTCCCCACCAGCTAACGACATGGAAAGCACATTTTACGCTTGAATGATCTTGTCAAAATAATGATTTTAAAAATCGAAGACGAGAATGAAATGGGAATACGAAGATTTGTGATTTTTTGATTTTCTTTCAAAAGAAGATTTTTTAATTTAACGATCGAAACTTATGTTATGAATCACACATGAGCATGCATGTTAAAGGCAACTAATAGCAATATGCGTACGAGTGTATGTAATCTAGAAAGACACAACTTATAACTAATTTAAAAGAAGTTTAACATTTGCTGAATAACTTAACATAATCACTGAGTTTACATGAGTAAGCGTAATCGATGGTCCGCATGAATCGGCAGCGCCACTTCTTGTGGATGAAGAAGCAACCTACGGATATTATCTGATAAGTTAGAACAAATAAGAAATTTCTATTCTGCTGTTGGCGAACGCTCTATGCCCGAAAAGGAAAAAGAATTATACTTTGATCTGTTACATGGGCTGGGGGTGGTTAATTTGTTATTTTTGTACCCGTACTGTAGGATCAGTCACATAACGTATAGATATTTTTATCAGTGTAATTTACAAGTAATGAGCGAAACAGGTCAATTTTGCTTTTGAGAATAGAAGTGTTTCAGTTTACGTTTGGCCAATCTTCACTACCGTCTTGCGTTCAAGAACTTGTAGTGTTTTTCCAAAATTTAAAGATAATCTAAATTTCGCGACCGAGAGAATGGCTACAAACGGGCACACCCACAGATTGAGTGTTGCAAACGTTTTGACAAAACGAATTGCAAGGGCGTAAAAATTTTCCTAGCTAATAAAGTTTTATCTATTTGCCTACCTAGCTATGCTGGGGTAGTAGCGCTCTACAATTTATGATGCACTTGCTATACGTTTACTTGCAATTAGGTTACAAGTTAACCGTTGGCGCACACATGTTTTTAAGTGTTGTTTGTTATATATGGATGAGGTCTGCTCAGATTAAAAACTAAAGCCCAAAGAAGGACGAAAAGAAAACCGGACATTAAGAATATCCTTTGTCGTATATTCGATATTGCCAGCCAATTGCCCGATTTCATTCCAATCCATATATTCAATCTTCCAATGCGACCAGACATATCTGTGTCGTCCTTCAGAGTCGGTTCGTATCGTACTTAGCCTGCTCCTAATATAGGTACAATGTTCTTGACCTTGCGTTGTGTAGTCAATGCAATTCGTGTCTCGATTAATATGGTTATTGTTGTTGTCATAGGCAAATTCATTTTCAGTTCTTGCTTCGCTTATTCACACCTTTGGGGTTTTACGCAAACTCTCTAAAGATCTAGCTTGAACGAATTTCCTTAATATCGAACGTAGGAGGTATGGCCTTGCTAATTCCTTCTTGCCCTGGTTTGTTCCATGTAATGCTTTGATTTTGAGGGGCTTTGTTACTCGTTTCGTCCGCGCTCGATTGCTAATAGTGATGATCTCTTCAGGGTCTCCTGTGGGTTTGGAGAAGGAGAAACCCTAAAGGTACGACACTGTCTATCAGTAATCAAAACACAAGTCTCTTGTTTTCATCGATATTATCTATGAATTTGCGCTATTTCTCTAAATTCAAGCAAATTTTTTAATATGACATCGTGACGAAACTGAATTCAATCAAAGCAATAAAAATCCAATATAGCTGCGTTCGTTTCGCGGGTTAAATAATTTCATAGTGACCAACCGCTAGCAATAGCCAATTTCTAGCACCCACCGAAACCACTTATAAAACACCGCAGTGATATGACATAACAATGGAAATTGTGGAAACAGCACTGCGAATACTTCGACGTACCCACAAAACTAACTTTCAAGGAGGAAATATACAGTTATAGGCAATGCAGCAACTGAGATTTATAATTCTGTAATAAGTAACTCACGCCAAACTCATCAGGAAATCGAAAGCAAATTCGAGGCTTACGTCACACCAAAGGTTAGCATCACATTTGGGCGCTTTAATTTCACGAAATTGTACAAGCCGAGAGTGGAACACTCGATGAACTGATTAGGAATTTGCGTTTTCAACCCAAAACTTGTGAATTTGGTAGCCTGATCGATCCAATTCATCGTAGGAATTAAAAATTATGCAGGTTGTACGAAGCTCCTTTCAGGGGAAAGCGTTTCAGACATGTGAAGGCACTCAACAAGCACAAAAACGCGAAGCTGAAATCCAAAATGAACAAGCATCAATCCGCTTAAACATTTGTATAAATGTAATAGCTTTGAATGCTACAGATGTGGAATAAATCATACAATTCGTAATTGTCCTGTATTTGGTCATAACTGGAAAAAGTGGAAAGGCTGCCGCATTCCAGGTTTATGTATACAAAAAATACAAAATTCAGCAAAAATAACAAAGGCAGAAAGAACAAAGTAATCGCCACTCTCGATAGCAGTGAGCTTAATGGTAGTGGGGATGAAATTTCGGTAGCAGCATTGACAAAAACAATACATCAAAAATAGCTGATCGCTTCAATGAAACAATTTTCCAACACAAAAGGAAAATGCCTGATTTGAAACACTGATCAAAAATCTTTGAAATAACAACACATAGCTCGTCGGAGCATGATTTGAGCATACATGATGGAATTCCATTAGGCTCAGACGCACATTTATATTTTAGAGATTTCAAACCACGTAAAACGTCATTTTCTGAAATACCCAAGTTAGAAATCGAAGCCGAGTTGTTTGTAAGATACAGATAGTGAGCAGTTAAATCGGAATTGAAAAATTTTGTTGAAAATATTTAGCAAAGAGATTTGAGGTTTCAATATCAGCAGAGGACTTGGAGCCATTGACAGAAACCTGCCGGAGTTATATGGATATTTTTCTTTTGGAGTTGACAAAGATTTTGTCGCTGAAGGTATCTACAATAACATTGGTGATTGAGGTAATTAAGTGGATGTCTTGCAGCAGAATAGGCGAAAGAGTCATAAGCAGAACCACTTCTCATAAATTTTTTGAAAAGTTGGTTTTTTCTATTTTTGTAATATTTAATACTCTTGTTAAACCATGGCGTCCACTACGAGGGCAAGAGTATACTATAGAATGATGATGATAGTAGGGTTTCAATATTCCCAGCCGCAAAATTGAATATAATGTTTGAATGATGAGATTTCAGCAATAAAATATTGGTTTTATTAAAATTATAACCTTTACTTGAGGTAGTTGAGTAGAACATTAAAATGATTCAACAAGCCATCATGCCTGTAATGAAAACAAATGCACATTGCTGAATGATACGCATGCTTAAGTAAACTAAAAAGCGGACAGAGACTTACAGCTGTCTACGGGAAATTGACAAAGCGAAGATCTAGCACTCTGCCATTTCAGTTAGGAGTACGGTTGTATTGAAGTAAATTACGATCAAATAATTCATTGAAAAACACAATAGCTCTATAAGGTGTTTAAGTGAGGACCATACAACCAAAATTATCACTATAACACTAAGTGACTCGTGGCAAATTGAAGTCCCACAATGCTATGACTATATCAGCAGGCTTAGACTGTTCGCCCACGTTACAAATGGGGGCAACATGATTCTTATAAATAGAGGTAACCGCATTTGGCGGAGTATAGCAGCAAGTTAGGTATAATTGTTTATTGGCAACTTTCGCCCGAATGGCAACAAACTTAACGGCGGGAGGAATAGGACATTCAATTGAATAGGAAGGGACTGCGGCATATATGTCAATTAAAACACTACTACCAGTGTCATCCAATGGATCCTTTCTCAGGGATTTCCAGCAAGAGCTTTATCAAGAAAATTATTTTGTTGCTCAGCACTTGCCACTTTGGCTGCTGTAACACAACTGAGATGGCGAGTGTGTTGTGCTACGCTCTTTTATAGCTCCCATCACCATCGTTATACCTTTAAAATGTTGCTATTCTTGTGTCTGTGGTAAACTGATATGCATATTATCTTATAATATGTATGGTGAGGACCCAAAGTCGTCCCTCGTTTTGGGCTCACGGGTCCTCCGTCTCTGGAGAAGGGAGAGTGCCAGAATAAGAATAGATTAAGATAGAATAAGAGATAGCATAGGACTAGATTAGGAATAGAATAAGATAGAATAGGAATAGATTAAGATAGGGTAGGAATAGAATAAGAATAGTTTAAGATAGGATAGGAATAGAATAAGAATAGTTTAAGCATAGGCTAAGAATAGAGAGAAAGTTGAGTTTTAGTCAGAGTTAGGCTCTCGAGCCAGGGAGTCGAGCTAGTTTCGTGAGCATCGGCAAATGAATATCGTGATTGAATAAAAGTGATTGAGAGAAAACGAATACAAAGACAGCAGAATACAATTTATAAACCCTGATGAAATTTACAAAATGTAATCAATTAATAAAAGAAGAATCAAGAGCCTGCGAATATAAATTTTCTTGTCTTTTATTCCTTCCCTGGGCCGCTGAGCTGCCCTTACACTTATTTATTGTTTATAGCTACAATTTAGTTTGTGCACGATGTAAGTGTATGAGTGACAAACTGGTTTTGGTGCGAAAAATATGAACGTGCATATATAGGCAAATACGCCATTTTCAGAAGTTTTTAGAAAGATAAAGATATGCATAGGAATTAATATATGAATAAGTATAGGTTCAAGTAGGTTTGCAGGTATAAAAAAATAAGCGTATATGTTTTACACTACAAGCATAACAAAAGGAACCATTCCATGCATTGCTTACCAGAATGTAAGACAAAGTAACACCTGTAAAGGGATTCAATGTAACTGTCAATAATTTCATGTGTATATAACAGAAGAATACAAGATACAAGAATATAAGCATGTATGAAATATGTACGTACTAATAATTCATTGCATATTTACATAGTCATAAGGGTGGGTTTGAGTATAGGAATAGGTAGATATAGATATTGACAATTTGCTTATATTTTGCATAGAAGTGAGAATATGTATTTTGATTCTTTAATACGAGAACATTATCTACATGTATAGTTGTTTTGTTCAATAGCAGCATGTTGCTAGGAGATTAGAAAAATGTTAAAAAGAGAAAAAAAATACATAGTTATAATATATGTTTGCAAGCATAGAAGTAAATAAAAAAAACAGAATTCAAGATAGTCAAAGCTAATATAGTTTATGCAAAATATAATCAGCAAAATGCATTTTTGGGAAGACGCAAGAGAAATAAACAATGAACTCGACATGAACAATCTATAATGAATTTGAGATACAATGTATGTTGTAAAAGAAATACGTAACAAAATAACGGTAAGAAATAAAGTGTATGTGTGTTGAGATCATAGTTCAGGTAAAGATAACCGAGAAGATATTTGTTTGTACACTATAGTGTGATCAACGACAAGAGATTCATGTTTATAAAATACTTACACTTACATTTTACTATGAACTTACACGAACAGATAAACAAACTACCTTAAGAAATTATATGTTTTAGGACTGCAAACGGGGAGTCGTTCAGATTGTGGACGGACAGTTACACGGATGAACATATCCTTAGTAGAGGATCAAAATGCTTCCTTACAAGGGGTTTGCGGTTGCTATTGACTATCTTATTTATACCCATAAGTGACTGTGTTTCGAGCCTCGATCTTAAATTGAAAATTAATTTGCAGGTTCAAGCGTTGGTCGTATGAATTTAACGACCCTATATTAGAGAATTCCTATGTACTATAGGCGTTGCACTCATCCAACTGAGTTTTTGCAAAAAGATTTTTTTAAATTTACTTTGTATGATTTACGATGGAACCAGGCCGTATCACTACCACCTTATGAGAGTCGTCTTAGGCTTACACATCTTTCAATCTTCGAGAGTAAAGATAGTTGGTTGGGTTGTCTTGATTATTATAAAATTACTATCGTGGAAATGTGTTATACGTCGCTTTTATTGTGGCTTTTTTTTTCAATTAACAATTACGGATTACTCTTGCCCTAATATGAGTATTTTCGAGTTGAGTATCGAGCTTTTAATGACTACTATAATCTCTATGATATGACACCGTTGGCATTTGTAAAGGTAAAAATGTCATTTTATTTTAAAATGCTGGTTGTTCCTTCGCGTTATTACTGCTATAGTTTACTTTTCTTATTGTATACTTTCCCATATGGAATATTGTGACTTAGTTAGGCTTACCTAGTTATGCAACCGTTCGTAAAGATATTCTGAGTTTTCTTCTAATTCAAAAATTGATGTTTTGTGCACTTGGTTAGTAATTACTAGTTGATCTAAAGAATATCTGGCGTTGAATAAATGCTGTATATATATATATATATATATATGTATATATATATATAAATGTATATTTATATTGGAATAATTAGAGCTTAAGTGCTTGCAATACATAATAATGATAAGTAATAAGCTTATGATGTATCCTGTCATACGGACATCCTCCGTTTGAATGGGCATGCCAATCAATTTCAATAGTCACATACGAAATCAGGTGGTGTGCCATCGAATGCGCTAATTCGCTTGTTTTCCGGTCAACTTATGGTTATGAAGAAATTCTAGCATAATATAAATAAACTAATTTAACACTAAACCTTCCGACATTCCATGTATACCTATTTCTACCAAGAGCGGTCAAATGACCGCATATGTAAAAACATATGTATCTTAGTAAAGTAGATAGTAAATAAAATATTTTTCTGATGCTACAATTAAAACTCGTTCCCCGCTTTCCAATTTTGTATGTTTTGTTTACTTTTATGCACTTTCAACACATTTTCTACAAATTACAGTATTTCGTATTGCACATTTTCCACATACGTATTTTTGACATTTTATACAAATTTTGTTTGTTTTATTCATTTTACAATATCTTATTTGGCAAGATTTCCATTCAGAAGGAACAGGATTTGTATTTATTGTTGTTTTTGATGAGCATAATTTGCTTATCTGTTTCTCTTTCTGGTATTCGGTCCCAAGTTCTTCTGCCAATTGAAATAGAAACTCTTGCCTCGATATTTCCTCACCCGTCGTTTCTTTATATAAAATCCAGGCATTTATCCCGGCTAAATCTAAGATGTTGAAAAATACCTGCAAGGGCCATCTTTGACATTTAGATTTTACACTATATTTTCTGGCCATTTGATCGGTTACAGCTACACCGAATTTTGTGCTGTTGTAAAATCTAATTGTCTCTGCTATACGGGTGTCATTTTTTTCAATTTCAACGGATGAATGCATTGAACTAAGTATCAATACTTTTTTATTGTGTTTAGCTTTATAAATTGTAAGAATAAAATCTTTCGATTTGTGTAATATTGTTGAGAAGCGTACCATACTATCCTTTGCCTGTCTCGCTAATTTTAGCAGCTCTCTTTTATTTCTTCGGATAGTTACAACAAGCGTCGTTCTTTTTGCTAGAAATTTACTCGCTAGTGACGCACTTGTAAAAAAATTCTCAACTGTTATATTTCTCCCATGGCCCGTATATGGTTCTGCTAATTTCAAAGTTACAAACACTCCAAGTGTGATTGATGTTTCTCTCCCTTCATCTTTTCCCAAATATGGAAAGCCGTTTACTATATATTTACTACTTACATCGGTAGCTAACCAGAATTTTATGCCAAATTTGTCCGGTTTGTTGGGCATGTATTGAGTAAATCTACAACGTGCTTTTGTAGGGAACAATTGTTCATCTATAGCAAGATATGCTCCTGGTTTATAACAGTTTTGACTGTTTTTTATACCAAACTTCAGAAATCAATGCGAACTTATCGTTTTGTAAGCGTTGGCTTCGTTGATTTTTGTTGTCAAATCGAATAAATCTCATGATTTCTGCCAAGTCATTTTGACTCATAGTTGTCGAGAAAAATGATGGACCCCATTTCGTGTTCCATAAATATGATAAATTCATATTTTTAGCCTCATATGCGCCGCGGGCATACAGAAGTCCAATAAATGCATATAATTTTGCAATAGATAAATTCCATTTCGTTTTCAACACTCGAAATGCCTCTAATTCCGTATACTCTCTTACATGTTCAATCATTTTATGATCAATAATCAAAGAAAATGCTGACATAACTCTGCCCTTCTCAATATTTCGTTTAGCGTATCCTGTATAGACATGGTATAGCTTGTTTTCGGAAAGTAAACAAAAAATAAGTTGTAAATAGTGAAAAATAGTTTGTTTGTATATTTTAGGAAAACTCAATAGGTTACATGATGATACAGTAACGTCGTATACGAAAAATTTTAAACCAAATTTTAAAAACGGTTATTTGACCGCGCATGGTAGGTTTAGTGTTAATGTACAGGGTTATTAAACTAAAATACATAAGATAACAACCTAACGAGCCTTCCAGTTTGGATTTCACAATCGCTACAGGATGAGTCATAAGAGACAACAGGTTCCACAGGTCCGGGCTGTCCATTATATCAACTTTTAAGAATGCCGTTTAGCTTATGAAATGCATCATTGCAGCTATAAATACACTCAAGTTGTTTTTTTTTTTGCAAGAGTCAAGCTAGATTACCAAATCAGGTTGACTTCAAGCAAAGATGCCACATGTCAGCGCATGGGGTATCATTTTTTTGATGTAACTCACAAAAACAAGAATATGGTAAGTTTTCTGAAAGGGTTGGCAGCATACTATCTACACACACTTAAAGGTTTGCCTGGGCTTGCCAAAACGAGGGACATTTCGAGTTGCTCATGATCGTCTGATACACGGCATACAATTACAAATAAAAGAAAATACACATGTGCTTATTACCCTAATGAAGAAGAGTATGGGCAGAGAAAGCTCATCTAATGATTCGGGTACGCATGGGTCGAGGCTAATCTACACTCTACCCTACTTGTATTTTATATACAAACCCTGAACTTAGACTTTTTGATCCCTAAATCTACGTTCCTCTCATAAAGAGCGCTTTTAACATGTATTTGAATAATTGCGGAAACATTTCAAGATTAATAATATTAAATAAAAACGTAAGGGTATTATATAATTCTTATTCACATGGAAATATATTTAAGAAATATCTTTCCCTATCTTTTTTTGAACGATCAAAAATTACAAAAAAAAAGTAGGGGAAAAAATATATATATGTATATTCTAGATCTTACGCTAAATTATCTGTTAACCCTTCTCTACCATGAAAGAATAGTAAAAAGTGCAAGTCAGTCAATGTTCAAAAAATAAATAAATAAAACCGAAATTTCCGTATAAAATTGTGCCAACTTTATGCATTTATTTATTATAGCACCATATTAACTCATAACATAAATTTGTGCTTCAAAAGTGCTTCTGTTTGGTAAAAGTTAAACATTCTCATTTTAACCATACACGTGACACACGCTTCAAAACGTCCAAAAAATATATATAAAAGCGAAAAAAATATATAACACTAAACTTTAAATATTAAACAGTGTAATAGATTCTCTAATAGAAAATTTTACTACAGATAATTAATCAAAAATGCCACCAAAAACAGCTTTAAACGATTTTTCCGCTCAATTGCAAACAGCAATTGAGCCAAACAATCAAAATGTGAACGCTAGACTTGAGGAGTGTCGTAAAAGCACAGAAGATTATATAATCGAAATCATAAAAAAGTTTTGAAGTCAAGCTGGATGGATTGGTATCCAATATTCAAGAAGATTTTACCAATGAGGTCAATGAACCAATGTCGTGAACTTATCAAACAAATTATTAAAAGTAATACCAACGAAGTTATCGAGCTTCAAAACCTCCAAAGTGTTTTAATTAAACGTTTAAATAAACTAGACATTATTGTAACTCGGCTTCGCAAGTTGTTCCTAATATTGTAATTATGAAAATCACTAATACCTAAAAAGTTTCTTTAAGTGATAAACACATAAATCAGTGCAAAAGTAAGAATTAGTAAAATTCAATTCGGTTGTTAAAAGAAAGTGTATAATGAAAAAATATTAACTTTCTTTTATATGTCGCAAACTTGCTTATATATGTCGCAAATTGAAAAGAGAAAACCGAATTACTGAGTTAATTCTTTCTAAATAGAGATTGTTCGATGTCATAGGTTACGGGAAATGAAGGCAAATTATAAGCGGCAGCATATCGGGTGTAGGTTTTTCTAATATTTTTGCGAGCAGTTTCTCTAATTAACTCTAATTTCTCGTCAGTCCTTAGGGAAAAAGAAGGCGCTCATAAAAGCTCGAGACTTCGTAATAGCGCATATGATTTGCCATTACTTAGCATGTTTTGTCCAAACAGAACATATTAAGAAGAAAAAGCCGTGTTTGCATGAACAGCACTTCTCAAGGCGCAGCTAATGATCAATAGGTTTTCATCCCCGTCTCGTTGAGAGCGCAAAAATGTAAAATACAACCTTTTCCCGAATCGCAACTATATTTGGGGCATTAAGCTTTTTGATAAGTTCGACAAAGTGAAATTGCGAACAATAATAACGTCAATATGACCAAAACCCAATCTAAGCTAAGGACATAATAAATCGAGATATTAGCTTTGAAAAGGTTGAACTGGCTCATAGATGTTCTTAGAATTTGGTTCGGTTCGTTCGTTTGCTTACAGACATCGCAGGTGGAAACAAACTCTGAAGTTTACTTAACTTTTTTTGCCCAATAGCAAACCCTTTTTGAGCGCAAATGGTTTCGACTATGCCTCCATGGGCGCTCAATGGATGCACATGGGCACGTTTAATTGAATCATTGGAAAGGTATGATGGAATCCAAAATTGCCACGAATTTTGTTCTTGAACTGCATCTCCTGCAATATTATAGGCTCGCTTGCAAGTATAGCCATCGTGTTTCTCTATGTCAGGTAAATGTTTCAATTGAGATTGCTGGGATGAGAACGCGTCAGAAGTCAAATTAAGTTCAAAGGAGTCAGCCAATTCTTTTACAAAGCAATTATTCGTATGCAACAGAGAACGAATCGGGTACAACGTGTTGACTACCGTTTCGACCATGTATCAAATCAACCGTGGAGATCCTTTTGTGGCTTTAACTACTTGAGAGAAGCGTGATCCGCAATAACTTCAGACTAATACCACTCCACATAAGCTCGGAACTTTTTAATACCCAAAAATGCAAAATATTCTTGTCCCGATGCCGAATAATTCCTTTGAGCATTATTAAGTTTATGAGACATATAAGCAATAGGAACTTCTTCGCCATTTTCGTTCCTCCGGGTTAATACAATACCAATTCCAAACTGCCTTGCATCATATTGTATAGAAAATGGTTGAGTGAAATCTGGGTTATGCAATAACGGTGCAGAACATCATTGTTCTTTCAGATTTTCAAAAGAGAGTTTTGCTTCCTCTGACCATTCGAAAGTTTTGTTTTTTTTTTCAACATGTCAATCAGGGGTATGGACAAAGATGGTAATGGATGGAACAAAACAGATTTCGGTAAATGATAGTCATAAAAGATGTTTTAGAATCTGTTTGAATGGATGGGCATGATCTATTATATGTCCCACGTATTTGAAATGTTTTTGCAAGAAGGTACCCTTTTCAACTTTAATAGCTAAATTAGCTTTCCATATATATAAATCAATTTCAGCCGATGTTTGAAGATGCTTATTAAAAGTTTCTGAAATGATTAGCAAATAATCTGAGTAAACAAAAACTTGATGGTGGAGATGAGTTGGGATCACTTTATCCATTAATTGGCATAGTTTAGGGTGCGTTGCATAACCTAAACGGGATTGTCACAAACTGATATAAAGGTCGACTAGGCATTTCTCTTTCGAATTTTCGTCTAACGATATTTGCCAAAAGGCATCTTTTAGGTCAAGGCTGAGGACATATTCGGCCTTTTGTCATCTGCTCAATATCTCGTCGATCAATGGCAAGGGATAAGCGTCTTTGTATACCATAAATTTTGTTGAAGAGATGGAATTATCGAAAAGGTAATAGCGTTAATTTTGCCCCTAAATATAACATCGGCGGCTTTGCAATCTACTGCAGCATGGTTACTGCCGCCAGCTGTCTTCAAAGGTACAGGGTATTTATTTTCTTGCAGAAACTTGTTTGCATAATTGGAGGCAAACTATGAAACAGATGCATGAGTATCAACCACACCTACTACATCTCCACCAAACAACTGAGTAGAGAAAAATGGTCGTAAGCCATTTCGACAAACATAAGCAAGAAGGGCGGAAGAGTGTAATCTTGTATTATTTAAAACAAATTTCCAGAAACGATGTAAACATAAATCGAAAGAACAGACAAATTTTTATTAAAAATTCTGGCCTTCATTTTATTATATGCAAGTAAATGGACATGGTAAGGTTTGAGAATCCTACGAGGAAAGTTTTCAGACGTAACATGGAAATCATGATTATCTATTTAAATTATCTCACACTGACCATTCAACGAAATTTTTGAGCTCTCTGTGGGAATAGTTTGGACTGGGACGTGACGTGTGAAAAGTAATGTATCTTTGGTGGCCTCTGACGATTCAGAGGGCGTCCACGCAAGTTGTTTGGAGGTTTGCCACAGTTAGTACAATTTAGTTTCAAGATATTCGGAGTTCCATACCCATAACAGATTATACGCCTATCTGCAAGGCAGGCTGTGAACCCATGACCGGGTTGCAAACTCTTCCAACACGTTACTAGCCTGTATTCTTCAACCGTATCAACAATTATCTCTTCGTCTTCTACCATATCTGAAACATGACGAATGTTAGATCTAGAGAATTTACGCTTGTTCAATTCTTCCTCCAGTAATTGATGTCTCAAAACGAAGTCCTTCAAACGAAGTATAGTTGTGATTTTGAAATGAATTATTTCTTTGCGGACTTCGGGACGTGAATTCCTTTTCGAAATCTCAACCAACTCGTTATGACATATGGGAACGTCAAGTCTCTCAGTCAGTTGCAAATTTACACCGTAATAAGCATCGATACTCTCAGAATGTAGATCCTTAACTTGAATTCTGAGATCGCGGTATCCCATTCAACAATCTGAACCTTACGAATATCAATCTACGCTTTTCTTAAAAACAATTGGTGAAAATGGTGACATAAAGCTTTGAAATTTCCACGTAGATTTTGCATTGATAGTGTTTGAATTCAATACAAAAAATTATCAATTGTGAAACCTTAATTTTTGTGCCACTAAACTTTAAATGTCAACTGAAAATAATATGATACTTTACCTCGATTAAAATTATAATGTGAATAAGTAATAGGTGGTGGTGAAAGTATTGAAAGTGATATAGTGGGAAAAATTATCAGAATTTGATTAACGTTGAGCAGTATTTATATTTAAGGAGCTTAATTTTGAACTAAGAGTTTCGATAATAAGAGAGTGTATCACTGCAATTGATACGTTTTTGCCAGGAATTTGTAATTGTGTAACCTGAAAATTCGTTTTAAGGTGTTCATTTGACTCAGATTTTTGGTTCAAAATATCAAGCAAAAGATCTTTGTTTCTCTGAATTTCATTATTTTGAACTGCAGTGACATTTTTAACGGGAGCGGGATATCGGACTTAATTGGTGACACGTTTCTTTTGAACCATCGAGTGGCAAAATTTACAAACTGGAGATTCTGGATTCTGATTCAGACAAATTTGAAATATATGGTCACACGGAGTGACAACTAATATATATAGGATTCAGATTTTTTGCCGCCATAAAATATACTGTGTCAAGTTGCTATTCACCAATTCTGATTGAAGAACACTGTCAATAAACCAGTCGACATATTTGTTGTTCACTTTGAACGCGTAAATTGAAGTAATTTCAAAATGAATTAATATGAATTAAAATCAAGTATCACAAAGCAAATTAAGTGTATGAAAGGCTTAAAATATATAGTGTTAAGCGCGATAATTCAGTGAATTAACAATATAATACAATATATATGTTATATAATGTATAGATATTTATAATATAATGATGGTAAAGTAGTAATATATTAGGGATATTATAAAAAAGACATATTAAAAAAATATAATATATTATTAATAAATTCCAAAATATTATTATTATTATTAGGGAAATCCCAAATCGCGTTCATTACGGCTAAGTAATTTTCCCAAATAATGAAGTCCCTAAAAGAGGGAAAAATCAAATGTACATTCGCGGCGCGTCATGCAGCTGCCGGCCGATGAAAACGATTAGCGGAAAAGCAGATGGGAATTAAAAATAAAACGATGAATTTTGGGTATAATAAAATGCTTGTAAAAATGTATATAAGTAGAATATCTGCGGAAGACAGAGTTCGTAAAGAAAGAATAGTTGTGATGAGCAGTCAAATAGTATCGCTAAAAAATACATTGTAAATAATCCTATATTTAGGAATATAATAGAACTTTGAAGTGTATTTTCTTTTCATATCCACGATCTAGTGATACGTACCGGATCGAGGAGCGGAAATTTGTAACACTATTATTATAAGTTTAGACTAATGAAATAAATTCTTAGACTAAAACAAAAAGACCTTGAGCAATAGCAACGTAGGCTATCTGTTCTAATATATAAAGGTACATTAGATATTGAGCCTAATAGTTGTATTAAGTAATATGTTGTATTCATATTCTGTTCTGTAGCTGGTTTGACAGGGTCCATAGATTTAGCCGCTCCAACTGCAATACTTCTAGTCAAGGAAAAGTTAAGGCAGTCGCAGAAAATATGCTTTACAGTATTTGTTCACAATTGCAGATTGGGGAGGACGACTTCTTTAAGATCCATTGGTGAGTTGCAATTGTATGGCCAAGGCGAGTTCTGAAAATGTTTGGATCTTGATTTTTTCAACATTTGTTGGTTATAAAGGTGGAATTAATGGAGGATTAATAGAAGAGTAGTGCCGATGATGGTATTGTAGATTTCCTTCTCTAATTTTCTCTTTAACTTTTCTTCCAATGTATCTTTGAAGATCCAACTTCTCCATGACATCATCCATAACTAGAAATGCAGAAGCAGCATACTGCGATGTTCGATCAGCTTGCTCATTTTGCAATAAACCGATATGACTTGGTACCCAAAGCATTTAATACAACTCCTTCTCGATATCGAAGTATTCCGCATAGCTTTTAATAAAGACAAACTATCAGTAACAATGACGGTTTTGAGTTTGTCTTTATGGAAAAGGTTCGCATTGTGAAGGATAGGTCTGGCTTCGATTGTGAAAGTTAAAGCACTTTCGCGAAATATGTGATTAAGGAGAACCTGTCCTGAAGCATCTACAACTGCACAAACAGGTGGCACATCGGAAGATTTTGAGCCATCTGTGAATAAAAGATTCGAAGCGTTACTCTCCAGTACTTGAATTTTTTTAGCTATTAGATTCCTCAAGACGTAATTTGGTGTGTCTTCTTTCTTGTCGATAGACAGCGAAATGTCAAAAGAGTAGTCTTTCAACACCAATAGAGACTTAAGACCAAAATAGCGGAAAATTTTTAAGGGAACGTTCAGTTCCTTTGCGACATATAAACAATAGTCAATTGCGGATGGCGAGTTTCGAATTGTCTTGGCAATAGTAATCTTTCTCACATCTTTAACGAGAATACATTTTGAATTAAGAAGAAAATTGAAGAAGAACGTGACGATTTGACCTTTTAACTCATAAAGTCTATTTTCTAAGGCTGGGAGACTAGTTTCAATTATAATATGGGTATAGCAACTTCCTCTAAGGTGATAGACAGGTTTAAGGATGTTGATATTAGATTTGCATCTATTGCCATAAATTATCAAAGCATAGTCGAGCATTTTGGTGAGGTAAGCAATAGTGTTAATGTGCCATAGGCTTTTCCAAGCAACGTATTGTATGAAATTCATCCTTATTAAAATGGAATTTTTTAACCGAAGACAGTGTGTGTTTTCCAACGATATTTTTTGGAAAAGGTGATTCCGAGAATATGGAGTGTCTGCCCATTTTGTACTGGTAAATGCATCAGTCGATTTCTTGCATCACATATCTGCTTTCGACAAATGTGCATTATTTTCTTTACTTTTGTATTGAAATTTTAGCGTCTGACGAGTTTGCCCATGTGGAGATCTTTCGTCCAATAGATTCGAGGATCTTGATTACCTTCGTGCTATTTTTTTCTTTTGTTAAAATGTATACATCGTCCATGTAGAGACAATGTTTGATTCTCGGTACACGGCAAAGAATTTTATTAATTTAATTGAAAGCGATCTGAAAAATCGTGACAGAAAGAAGAGTTCCTTGTGGAATACCATTCATTAGCGGAAAGGAACCAGAGAAATAATTGTTAACTCTAACTCTAAATTGCCGATGCGACGTGAATGATTTGATGTAGTTAAAGAGTTTGGGTTCAACATTCCATGATTTCATGAGGTTTAAAATAACATGAAGACCAACTCTGTCAAATGCGTTTTCGAAATCCATTGAGAGAATTGTTACTTGATTCGCTTCAGAAATTGCTTAGGTTGTAAAATAATCAATATGTAAAAGAGCGTCGTTGCACCCTTTACCCGGCTTGAAACCAATTTGTTGCTTTGTAATCAGGTTCTTGGACTCAAAAAACGAAGATAGTCTAGATGATATAATCTTTTCTAATACTTTTGAGAGGCAAGATAAAAGAGAGATTTGGCGATAGTCCGATACGATGGAGACATTTTTTGACTTTGGAATTGGAAACAACTGCTGCCAGTTTCCAAATGTAGGGTATATGGGCAGTCAAAAACACCGTATTATGTATGTGCCGTAACTTTTTTTTACTTCAATTAGGCAGAGCACTGATCATTTGGTGTGAGATGCGATCAGACCAGGTGTCCTCCCCTTTTATTTGGAGAGACAACTTTAAAGTTCTAAGGTAAAAATACAATTTTCCATGAACATGACACATCTGTTAATAGCATTTGAAAAAGAAATTGTAGTCTTTTTATTTTCAATGAAAGCACTGGAGAAGTTGCTATCAGAGGAGTATTCGCACCACACTTTTCTAAAATAATTAGAAACCTTATCTGCGTCAGTTAAAGTTCCATTGGGTGTGCAGATGGCAGAAATTTCGTTCAAATTTGAATTTGAGATTGTTGTTCCAGACAACATTCATTAATGTGTTTCTGTGAATTCTTTTCGAAAAAAGTTCAAAACTGAGTGCCTTCGATTTTCGTAATTCCTTCCTGAATAGAGCATTGGCCTTTTTATATATAACAAATGATCATGATCATGGCATTTTTAAAGCGGGGCGATAAATCCATTTTGCCATATGCAGAAATGACTCGGCCTGTTTGGAGTAATTAATCCAATCCGCTTTATCTAGGATGAATTTAGCCTATCTTGTCGGAGTAACATAGGAATTTGAAAGGTTAAGAGCAATTATGATTTGAAAGATATTATGTAGATCATCAGAAATAGACCAGGAAACCAAAGGAAGAAGTGGTAGAGAGCAACATGTTGAATTAATATGTGAAAATATGTGATGAGTTAAAGAGTGCGTTGGTTTTCCATCATTTAAAATGCAGAGATTGCTCTGAATGAAGGCCTTTTCTAAACCAGTACCACGACTGTTGTTCCCTGTTGAACCCCAGATGGTGTTCTAGCTATTAAAGTCGCCGCATATAATTCATGGGAAGGAAAGTAAGAAAAATAAATTGTAGAGTTCTTGCTGAGAAAACGATTGCAAAGGTGAGATATAGATAGAAAGCACTGTAAATTTTATGTTTAAGATTATTTGTATCGCTATAGCTCGTATGTTTGAGCTTAAATTAATGCGTTTTTTAGGTATATTTGATTTTATAAAAACACCAACTCCTTGTTTGGAATATGAATTTTGATCAGCATTCGTGAAGTATCCAGTATATGATTTAGTTGGAATAGGATTAAAAGAACTTCTAAAATGGGTCGCTTGAAGGGGTACAAAGGTTAGATTAAAATCACTTATGAGTATACGGAGTTCACCAAAATTATTAATAAATCCCTTGATGTTCCATTGCAGAATATTGGACACTTCATTTAATTGTAGTGACACGAAAATGGAGTGCTAGGTAGGTTAAGTTGACATGTCTGCGTCTCCGTCGAAAAGATCGCTATAGGAATTTTGCGTGAATAATTTATTCTTACCAGCATAATAATCTGTACTTAGGTGATTCCGTACGTTTGAAGTGCAACGAGCGGGCGCAGGTGAATAATTTAAAATGTAAGGTTAATTAAAGTATGAAAGATTGGATTCACTACAACTTGTAATTTGTTGACTAATCGCTTGAGTTGAGAGCTGGTGATTCTGGGGAATTTAGTCTATTAGTCTTTAGGATGCCTGTTGTTGTTTTAATTTTTCCAATATTTGCTGTTGCTTTGATTTTTTCAATATTATATTTGGCAGATAGATCTGGTTTCTCAATATGGTTTTTGGCTGACGGTAGAACAGGTTTTGGCAGTTTTGGCGTCTCTTGGGATTTGGCATGTAGAGTTCCACTTTACACTTATATCAAAGCACCGATATTCGGTAACCGATAGCGATCAAAAGTCATATATATCCTTCCTGTAGGAAAGCGAGTTTTTCTGTCGTCATTTAATTCAGTAAATTTATAAACTTCAGTCACGCCTTGATTGCTCATTTCCCGAACTATTTCATCTTCCGCTAGATGTTCTAAGAACGGGGCATAAATTAGGCCTTTAAGTGAGTTAAATTTGTCATGTAGTTTGGCGCAAATTGGAGATGAATTTGCTAGTGATTTTGACTTTAAGAGGTCTTTCGTCGTGGGCGGGCTCCCAGCGGAAACAAATAAATTGTCATTGCCTAGAATCGAGATTGTGTCTATAAACGTTGTAATGCTACCTAGGGCTTTTTTTATAGCGGAAGGGCTGATTTGGGAAATTGTCATTCTAGCATCCGTTGAGGAAATAACTACATGTTTTTTGTTAATCGGAATGATTGTACTGATTTGTAATACCGGAAAATCCGAATTTTGAACTCTTTTTCTCTGCGGTGATTTATTCGCTAATAGATGAAACATATGTGAGTTTTTATCTAGCGGCCACTAGGCCATTATGCCTTTTTCGTTTCAGTATATTATTTCGTAATGTAGGAAAAAAACCGCTGACTGGAAAAAGGTTACGAGCTACTAAATAATGGGAAATGTCCATTGGCAGTTGTCTTCAATTTTTATTTATTTATTTTTTTTTTTTTAATATATAGAGAAAAAAAAGCACACCGGTATCCATGATAACCAGTTTACCAAAACCACTGAAAAGACGCGAGCCAAATACACGAAAAACGAAACAATCAAAAAATCGCAGACGAAAAGAAAGCAAGCGCTACTCAGAACATAAGTCGACTACGAATGTAAATTCCAAAATAAAATATATATATACATTTGTACAAAAGAAAAAATATGAAAATGAAATACGCCAATTGCGTGAAAAGACCAAAAATTTATTTGAATGAACTGCAATGTTACTGAGAAAAAAGAAATTTCGGATTGTTTATTGATAAGTTAGAAAGTAACGTTCGTCGGAAATCATGTTTCTTTTCTCCATTGAGCATTACCTAGAGCATTACCTAACAATACCTTATAAAGAAGGGTTTTACTTCCTGACAAATAAGAAGTCCGTCTGCATCATTGTCCGTCCATAGTCCAAAGTGTCCCTCTCCGGCAACCATTCAATGCCTAAAAGTAGCTGATCTGTTTGTCGTTCGCGTGTACGTATAAGTATCTCTCGTTTGACTATTTCCTGAGCGTAAGGGTGGAATAAAGTTGTATAAACTATCTTCTCTTTGATCTTCGTATTTTCCTCTACACTACACTGATATAGTTCGCCTTTCGTACAAACCTATGGTATTCTAGGTTTATTTATAAAAAAAAAAAACTAGAAATAAAAATAATAAAAAAGAAAAAAAAACCTATTGTATTAGAACTATGTAACCTACTTTGTATGTATATTCCGTTTATTACTTTTTATGTCTCGAAACATATGTCTGTTTATAACAATGCATTTACGCTTATATAAATATATGCTTATCAATATTATAATCGTAACTTATGTTTTCCTGGGGAAACATGTTAAAATTCTCTAATTAACCGTATTGCAAATCTTTGACAAACATGCCTACTATTAAGTGCAAATCATATACACCTATATATTGGTTTTACTTCTATATGTTGTTAGGACCCAAAGTCATCCCTCGTTTTTGGCCTCACGATTTCTCCGTCTCTGGTGGCGGAGAGTGATAATGCTAGTTCAAGATAGTGAATAAGATAGTGAATAAGATAGAGAGTAAGATGGAATAGGAATAGAATAGGAATAGAATAAGAATATATTAAGACTAGCTTAAGAATAGAGTAAGGAAAATTAGTTTAGTTAGTCGTGTTTTAGACTCGGAGGAGTCTAGTCTGGTTTTAGACTTAGAAGAGTGAGGTTTAGACTTTGAGAGAGTGGAGTCTAGTTTCAGACTCAGAGGAGTCTAGTCGTGCTTAGGGAGTTTAGGCTTTCGGATGACTCGAATTGTTATTTGAACTCATGTGAAATGGAGAAAGAAAATGAAGAATAAAATAATGTCCCACATATAAATGTCTTGTGATTTTCCTGGAGCCGCTGAGTTACCCCAGCCCCAGACTAATGGGCCGTAATGGCCCTCACAAGTGCGATAATCGAAGTCTTTATTAAGTTTGATCCCCCGTTTTTCGGGGAAGAAGAAGTGACTGGTGAAACGCCTCTCCGGTATTGGCCGGTCGGTGATGGCTTCGGTGTGGCGGGGTTGCTCGCTGTGGCAGTTGGGTTTGTTGCTGCTGCTACATTGTGGGGTTTGCTACGTTCGCAGCTGTTGGGCCGAAATATGGCCGCAGAGCCTGTGCTGCGCAGAGCAGGGTGCTGTTATTTTGTGTATTTTATGGTGGGGAGGGCCTGTTGCCGGATCAGAGCAGGGTGTTACTCTTTTGTGAAGAGGCATAGCCTGTTGCCGGAGCAGAGCAGGGTGTCACTCTTTTATGATGGCGCAGAGCCTGTTGCCTGAGCAGAGCAGAGTACTCTTATTTTATGATGGCGCAGGGCCTGTTGGCTCTTATTGGTGAAGTGTCCTACTGGCACTCGGCTATTTTCGGCTTTCCGACATCGGAGTGTCAGATCGTTGGCCGGCGGTCCCCTTAGCTCTCGTGTACCTTTGGCTTTACGGCGCTGAGTCGTTGGACCGTTGGCCAGGGAGGTACGGGTTGTGTCAACGTTGGCCGCTATGGGCTCGGGATGGTTGACAGACCCTTGGCTGCAGGGGAGGATTTTTAGTTGACGTTGCCTCTGCGAATTCGTTCGTCAGGTTGCCCCATTCGTGGATTTAGATGACTATTTTTGGTACTATTGTTGTATAGGGATAGTACGTGGAATTGTTGATGGTAACAACCATGACTTCTTGCGGATTGTCGTTGGTGTTGTTGTTTGTGTAATGTTGGCGATACTAATATGATGTGTTCGTAGCAGTTGGTATTAGCGTAGTTCGTTGTGCCTATGATTGTTGTTGTGTTGTATTTCTAGGCTGAGCTTGTTGCGCCAGTGGCATATGTAACAACTTTGTGTTAACAGTGATAGCCACCTGTGCCGTTGACGTTGTTTGTGTAAAATTGGTGTTATTATTATGTTGTGCTCGTGGTAGTTGACATGAGCGTAGTTCGTTGTAGCTGTGATTGTTGCTGTGCTGAAGTTGAGCTAGGTTTATTGCGGTAATGGCATCTGTGACCGTTTTGTGATGACGTCGAGAGCTACCTATGCCGTTGAAATTCATGTAAGTGTCGATGATGGTGCTGTCTGGATATTTGTAAAAGTAGACGTTGTTGTGGTGATAATTGACGTTAATGATGTTGTGGTTAGTATGGCTGTTGTCTTTCATGTTCATGTAAGTGAGAGGGTGTCCGTCCGCTCGGGACGGGTAGCTCCGGGTTCATCGACGGGGTTAGCGTCTTGCAAATGGACGCACTTTAGCGCCCGTGTAGTGGTGTCCTCGACCTGGATGATGTTGGGGGATTCGAATCGCACCACCGTATAGGACCCTTGGAATCGAAGTGTCAGCTTGGCGGCGAACTGGTTGGCGGCTTTCGAAAGAGGGTGATGGCAGATTAACACCAAATCTCCGACTCGGGGTTGCCAGCGATGGCGATGGAAGTTGAAATATCTTCGCTGCTCAGATGACGAAAGCTCGAGATTGCGCCCCACGCTATGGATGACTTCCTTTAGGACCTGGGCTCTTTGCCACCGTGAATGAGGTTGAATGGAAACGTCGGTGTGCCCTTGGTCATAGAAGGCGCGTGGCAATCTAGGTTGACGTGCTTGGATGATGTACGCCGGGGCGTAGGCAGTGGGGTCTGAGATCGCGGCATTCATGGCCAGGGTGATTTCCGGCAGGCATTGGTTCCACGTTGCGTACTCGTGTTGGCAGTTTCTCGGGGAGTGTACCGTGCGGTGAGCCGGTTCTTGACTCCGATCCGTTGGAGATAACTCAGGAAGTGCCTACTTGTAAACTGCTCTCCATTATCGGTGACGATTTCTCGCGGTGTGTCGAACTTACTCAGGACGCGCTGTCGAAAGGCGTCAATGAGCGCGGCTGCGCTGGCTCGTTTGAGCATGACTAATTCCATTCATATGGAGAACTGATCCACATACACTAGGAGCATCGTGTGGCCCGCCTTCGTCTACGGTAGTGGTTCCACCAAGTCTGTACAGACTGTTGACCACCTCTCTTTCGTCAGGGTCGTTACATTTGTCCGGCCGGCGAATGCTGGACCGGTTTGTATTGTTGGCAGCTCTGCCAATTTCGTACGTACCAAGCGATGTCTCGGTGCATCCCAGGCCAATAGTATCGGCTGGAAACTCGTCGTGTCGATTTACGTATCGCTAGTTGTCCCGCCGTAGGTTCGTCATGGTTCTTCTGCAAGATCTCGGTTTTCACGGCTGGCACGCATAATTTCCACGCTGCTTCTCCCTCGTCCATAGTGCTCCGTGGAAAGTGGCGGTATAAACGTTCGTCAATAACGATAAAGGCAGGAAACTTCTGCGGTTCCAACTTGACCTCTTCTAGCTTCTTGCCTAGCCACCGGCATACTACGGATGGCTCGCTCTATGTCACCACGCGATTGAACTCTTCAGGTGGTTGTCGAGAAAGCGCGTCGATCACGATGTTTCGCGACCCCGCCGATAATTTCGAAGTCGTACTGCTGTAGTTCTAAGGCCCACCCTGCTAATCGGTCTGGCGGGTTGTCCATGGAGTGCAGCCACTTCAAGGATAGGTAATCGGTTATAACGTAGAAATGGTAACCCTCCAGATATGGCCTCATTTTCCGGATGCCAAAGATTATTGTCAGGCATTCGTTCTCTGTGATCGTGTAGTTTCGCGTTCTTCCGCGTCGATCGGTTGCGTCAGCATGGCTTCTAGGCCGGTGCCGCTGGCATCTGTCTGCAATGTGAACGGCTTCGCAAACTCTGGGCAGACCAAAATGGGGCGCTGGGTCAGCTGGGATTTCAGGATATTGAACGCCGTTTGCTGGTCTTTTGTCCAGCCCCAATGTTTCCCCTTCTTCAGCAATTCGGTGAGCGGCTTCAAGAGGGCGGCGAATTTAGGTACAAAGGAAGCTTATGATGTCGCGGGTACTCGTGGGTATCGGCATTTTGCTGATGGCTACGGGTCTCCCGGGGCTCGTTTGCATACCCTGCTTGGTAATTACGTGGATGAGGTATTTCAACTCGCACTTGTCCACATTGACTTGTAGATTACCAGCTCTTAGGCTACGGGACACTTCTCGTAGATTAACGAGCTCTCTCCGTGTCTTCCCGATGACGATGACGTTATCCAGGAACGCAAATGCCTGTGGCTCCATATGCGGGCCGATCACGCTGTGTAGGGCTTGCTGGAACGTCGCATGCGCTGAATGTGGGCCAAATGGCATGACCTTGCACTGGAAAAGCCCTTGTTCGGGCGCCGTAAATCCCGTGTACGCTCTGCTCGTAGCCTCAAGGGGAATTTGCCAATAGCCGTCTTTGAAATCAGGGCTACTGATGTGCCGGGCTTCGCACTGTCGGTCGAGGATGGCTTGAATTTTCGGTAACGGGTATACATCAGGTATCGACTTGCTGTTGAGATATCGAAAGTCGATGCAAATACGTCAAGTCTCGTTTTTTTCCGTGCTAGGATATTCGGTGACCTGTACGGGCACTTTGCGGGGTCGATTTCTCCATTTGCGATCAGCTCGTTGACCTCGACGTTGATCACTGGTTGCATAGACGGGTTTCGGATGGCATAACGTAGTCTAAACGGTCGATCATCCTTCATGATGATCTTGTGCTCGGCGATGGTGGTGACTCCCTGCCAGTTTGCACACTTCTGCAACTCCTGCTGTAGGAAACGCTCGATGCATCGCTGCTCGTCCTCGTTTCTGAGACGCGGCCCTTCGGTTAGGTCATAGCCGTCTTTTATAGACCACGGACTTTCGGGAAGCGCGTCGGCCCTTCTGCGCGCTGGCATCCGTATAGTCTCGGCGGTGGGGCTTGGCGTTGATGCTTGGCTAGGAGGCCCGCTCGGTCGGCACGCAGCTGATCTTTTTAAGCATTGCACCTTGGCCCCACACGTCTGGAGCAAATTGCATCCCTGCAGGAACGATTCCGGTGCCCCAGGTATGACGACAAGGCGAAGGTGTGTAGCACGGTCTCCAAATTGGACCGGACATGTGAACGCACTGCTGGTCTCTAATACGGACCAGTCGGCTAGTCATTCGGTATGGGTCCCTTCTGGAGGTTTTTTCGATCTCGCGTGCCAGGACTTCAGCAATAAAACTGGTGGCCGCGCCGGTGTCCACCGTGGTAGTGACTCGTCGGTCTGCAATGATAACTGTTGCGCTGATCCGGTTGTCTTCGAAGTGTAGGTCCGTGCCGTCGGACGTGGTGTCTAACCTTTCTTGGCCCGAGCCTGGCTGTGGGTGAGGTCTCTATATGGGCGTTAACATCTGTCGACCCCAGTTCTCGCGTGAGATGTTGGCGAAAGCGATCGCCGCCTTGTGAGGGTCTCCAGCCCGGTCTGTAGTTCTAACAACTGGGTGACGATCTCGGGTTTGTGGTCCTGGTTGACGAATTGGGCCCAGCGTCAGTAGCCTATATGTTGTTTATTTCTCTTTTTTTTTATAAAATCATCAATATCAATATTTTCTCTTTTTTAAAAAAATTTTACTTTCGCATCGCTAATTAGTATAAGGGTATAAATGTCTTTGTATTTATTTACTTTTAAATATTGAAATATTTAACTTCACAAATTATCCTTAAAACTTCCTTTATTATTTACTTATTACGTTTTGCTTTTGTCGAAAATAGTTTGCTAGTCTACCACAGGTTTCTTAATACATTTTCAGATTTTGTAACTGGTTACAGAGTTTGTTGGAATTTTGTTTTTATAACAGCAGGACTTTCAAAAGTAGACTGCAGATCTTTCGAACATAATCTAAATTTATTTAAGGAAAATATGTTCGGTTACTCCTATAGTACAGGGGTGCGTGAAACCTTCGGCTTATAAGAAGCTTTCTAACTTGGGAATGCGAGGTGTTCGCTCGTTCATTATTTAGTATTCATTTAGACAAATCTGGAGACAGAAAATTCTTTCTTAAAGATTTCAAGAGATGCTATATTTTAAAGGTTTTTTTTAAAAAAGTTATATATTTGGGTGTCTAGTATTTAAATTTTGTATAAAAAGAAGAAGACTCCGCTATCCTTGTAATTTGACATCTTTTCTCAACCGAACGAAAAAATGTTTTTCAGTGAGCTTGCTCAGTGTTTTAGTCTAGCTTATATCTTTAAGAATTTTTAAATGCATAGTTTTATGTGCGTTTAGATGAGCGTTTCATGAGCGTCGTTTAACTTACTACTTATCATTAAACGGCTGCCCATATTTGTTTCCCATAACATTACTGATATATTTTTTTGCCTATTTCATAACTCAGTTGGTCCTTTTAATTTGGTTATATATTTGGAATAGGAATTTTCACGATCCATCGAAATTTGGTTGTTCGATAATTATTATTTATTTATTTTTTTTTATTGCTTTCCAAAAATCTACCTCCTCTGCAAGTATAAAAGAAAAATAAAACAACTCCCTTTTGTTTTATTTTTTTTTAAATTATATGACAGTCGTTTATAAATAAACGATAGAAACAAAAGGTAACACAGACACACGCCGTACTTGAGAGATGTTGTGGGATGTTTATTAGTTTTGGGTAGCTATAAAAGCGGAGTGGTTGGGGCGGAAATATGTCGCGAGCTTTATTATGCATACCAAACAACATCGAAATGACCACATTCGAGGTTGACGGAAGCATTACTTCTTGCTGCAGAAGGTGAGAGCAACGAGCGTGGTATGATCAAGGTTTTGTCTACCCTTATAAAATTTGTTTTGTTCTTGCTGTAGTTGTACGTTCCCAATGAGATAATATATAAGACATTAAGGTTTAGCAGCAAATGTTTTAACACATACATCCACACGTGGCTTGTTTACTGAGCTTCACTCGACCCCTGTCGTTACTGTTGCTGATTTTGTTGCGGACGCTTTAAGAGAAGACTGATTATAATTTTTCCTTGGTTATTTATATTAAAAAAATAAAAAAGATTTCTTTCTTATTTCAACGAACGAAACTCCCCGGAAGATCTGCACCCTTTTTTCTTTTGTTAATTTGTCGGATAATATTCTATTTTCTGTCTCTGTTGTGTTTAAAAACTCACGCAGTGCTGTTTTCCTTTTGACTCCGATTTAGATTCTGTTTTCTTCAATGTAATTCTTTTTTTTTCTTTAATATTATTGTTCTTTTAATTTTGAACTTTTCTTTTATTTTCTCGGCTTTGTTGGTATAATCTGATGGCGTCTGGTTTCATATGATAAACTCCCAAAACGTAAGTAGAACATTATTCGCTATTGACGCGCACTGTCTCAGCAATGTTTGCAAAAAAAAATAAAATGTTTTTTAATTTTCCATATTATTTTACAATCGCGATAACTAAATGTGCACTTTTTCTCGGTTTTTTTTTTCAAAAAAAATTTGTCCGCGTGATCGTCTTGTCTTGCTGAAATCTGTCGTCGCAATCCCTTTCTCTCCTTTTAGTCCTCTCATCTACCCAAATTCATATGACGAACACGATCAATTCGCCTCTCTGTGGTTTTTTGTTTTAGCCATACAATGGATTTACGGCGACGACTTCGCTACTTTATTTTGCACGGGCTCTTATGGACACTCGAATGTCCGGCATTGTTGTTGTGTGCTCGTAACAAGCACATTAAGCGAGTATGTTTTCTTGGCTGCTTGTTGGTATTTTATTATTTCTGTATATTATTTGTCCTTTTTGACTATCAATCTTGCAAAACTCATTTCTACCCTTATTTCATATGGTTTTGCCTTGGTTGTTCACACCAACTTATATAATTTGTACGCGAGTTTTCTTCCTTTTTTTTCTTGTTTTTGTTTATGAACAAAATTTTTCTGTCAAGTTTTTTACCCTTTATGTCCTTTGTAAAGTTTATATTTTTCCCTTTCTTTTGTGGTTTTCCTTTTTCTTTTTTTTAAAGAATTACTTTTAATATTTTATAAATTTTTCAAAAATATTTTCTGCCTTGTTTCAATATATAAAAATGTTTGCTATAAAAAGAATAATTTCGCACATCCTTCCCGTTTATTTATTTATTTTTTTTGAAAGCAACAAGAAAATAACGTCCCTGCTCGAGCGCCACTTGTGAGGGCCATTACGGCCCATTAGTCTGGGGCTGGGGTAACTCAGCGGCTCCAGGAAAATCACAAGACATTTATATGTGGGACATTATTTTATTCTTCATTTCCTTTCTCCATTTCACATGAGTTCAAATAACAATTCGAGTCATCCGAAAGCCTAAACTCCCTAAGCACGACTAGACTCTTCTTAGTCTGAAACTAGACTAGACTCCTCTGAATCTAAAACACGACTAGACTCCTCTGAGTCTGAAACTAGACTCCACTCTCTCAAAGTCTAAACCTCACTCTTCTAAGTCTAAAACCAGACTAGACTCCTCCGAGTCTAAAACACGACTAACTAAACTAATTTTCCTTACTCTATTCTTAAGATGTCGTAATCTATTTTTATTCTATTTCTAGTCTTAATCTATTCCTACTGTATCCGTCTTCTTAATCTATTCCTATTCTATCTTACTCTCTATCTTATTCACTATCTTATTCAATATCTTAAACTAGCACTCTCTCTCTCCACCACCAGAGACGGAGAAACTGTGAGGCCAAAACGAGAGACAACTTTGGGTCCTCACAATGTGTAATCATTTAGCTCAACGTTCACTTTTTTTATTAATAAGTTACAGCTAGCTTATTGAACTATTCTTATTATTTAAGGATTAACGGTCACATATTTATTTCGTTGCCATATATATGATGATATATGTCAAATATAAGTAGCATACATATTATGCAAAGGCACATACCTAACGGTCTTGCGGTTTGCAAAATCATGCGATGGTCTGGAATGTTCTCTATTTACGGTTGTTGTCATGCTTGTATGTTAATAGTTAGCACATTAAATCGTTCTTGTTAAGTAAGGATTAACGGCTTCTAAACATGTTCGATCATACGTTTTGGTACCTAAGGTAGCATTAATATAAGATAAACGTAAGAACATTATTATAACATGTACATAAGTAAATATTGCTATTGTAGCACATACTCTGTAGATTGCATGTCAGACTGTAACACAGTCAGAGCAACGATGTAACGGGACAACAATGGTGATCGCGACAATAAAAGCGCGTGTCGCATATTATGCACAGGCACATACCTAATGGTCTTGTCGTCTACATTTATTGGTGTCTTAGGCAAAATCATTTACCTAAAAATTCGCTTGTCTATGACGTCAGTACATGAAATGTTTTGTTGTTTAACTGACACACATTCCAATATATTACACGTACAAACACATACGTAATGATCTTGCATTCCCTATGTGTCTATTTGTTAGCATTCTCATGCCTCTTATATGCGAAATCATATACTTATATATTAACTGTTAGGTCAACATGCAAAGGTTTGCACATTGAATATTTGGTGGTTTTCGTTACACACGAACATTCCAAACTGCCTTCTATGTTATACCTATTGTGTCATACACGAGATCACGGACCGAAATGGTTACTTGTGGACACACATTCCAATATATTTTATACATAGATTAATACATAATGAGCTATGTGCCCTATATATCTTAGTCTATTGAACTGTTCTTATTAATTAGCGATTAACGGCTACATATCTTAATATATTTATTTTGTTACCGACTCATAGTTTCCATATATATGCATGTTGATATATTTCACTATAAGTGGTACATATCATGCATAAGCACATACCTAACGGTCTTATGGTTTAGACTTATTGTTGTCACACGTAAAATTATACGCCTAAACGTCTACTTGTTTATTAACAGTCTCGTCAATATGCTGAGGATTGTACATTGAGTATATTTGGTATGGGCATATACATAATCATTTCGCACCAAGCCTTTTCTCTGAAGTATTATTTGCTGAAGCTAGCACATTGAATTGTTCTTTTGAATTGTAATTTCCTGCCCACAGCTTCCACACATGTATGATCATACGTTTTAGTTGTAAGCTATAAACGCATACTAACTCGTACATAAATTCTCCTACTCATTTATTTATTTATACCCAAATTAAAAGACAACAAATTTGTGCATAAATTCAAAAATTATTCATACGAAAATAGACATATATTTATAATGTCTGTAAATCCACAAGGTCTGGTCAACTATCGCACTACGGACTTGATATTTTTAGAGCTACTTTAAATTGTTACTTTAAGAGGATCGGAGGCTGTAGAGACGGCCGCAAGTGCCAGATCTGAGCTAGCTAGTTCGGGAGATATAGGGGAATTTAAATTTTTATCCCACGGTTACATGTAAAAGAAATAAATGTATCCTTATATGAGTGGACAGACGGACGAAACCTGATTATCAAACGGGCCAATTATATCGCCTACCCTACCTTTGGTCTACTACGGCCCAAGATTTACAATGGTAGACCCCCAAGTTAGTTAATAGTTAGTTAGTAGTTCCAACTTAACAACAATCCTCTCTTAACGAGTGAGATTAGCAAACTTGCTTATTACAGGGTTGCATCTGTAACAAATATTACGTGATACAACCACATGTTTCAAGAACTTAGATTTGAGATTAGTATTATATTTGTAAGATACAACAGCTGCAAATTGAGAACAAAACAAACTACAAACAAAATTGTTTACTTGCAAGCCGCTGAGTCAAAAGAAGAAATGAAAACAATATAATTAACAAGCTAAAGGAAAATTTATAGAGCAAAAAGTTTAAGTCTGCCGGGAAACAAAAATGGCAAAAAAGAAAAGTTTTTCCTTAAAGATTTTCGCAGAACTTTTTAGGTGGGTAAGTGAGCCATTCCTTATTGGGTTAGTTTATTTTATCTCAACATACACAATATATATATACACATATTATATATTATATATTTATATATTTATATATATATTATTATTATCTATTATATTATATATATATATATATATATATATATATATATATATATATATTATATATTTTATTATTATTTATATATATTATTAAAATATATAAAATATTAATTACAAGCGTGGATTTAAATTTGCAATAAACATGTCGTTTCTGCCTACAAAAAGATGCAATATCAAATTAAGGGAAACCAGCAAGGAAACCATCTCAGAGAATCACTTGAATGTAACGATTGTTGAATTAATGGAAATGGTTATTAACAGTAAGGTAAGTGTATATATAGTACATATACGTATCATAAATTATATATTCCTAGCTTGATCTCTTGGAACTATTGCTATTATTATTATAAATGTAGCCAGAGAATAAATTGTAAGACTAAAGTCTTAAAGCACTAGCATCTAAGGCTTTCGGCTTTATTAAAAACT